>VWYK01113203.1:32967-57236 GCA_013399775.1 Semnornis frantzii | reverse complement strand
TTCTATGGTTCTATGATTTAATGCCTGTGTTTTGCTCTTAATGGGGTTTGTGAAGCACAAAAGGAGTCCAGGTGACAGGCAGGATCTCCCCTCTTTAGCCCTCTGTTGCAATGCTGTTCTTCATTTGGTATCTCACTGCACTTCACTGCAAAAGCTAATTACAGTTAAAATTAAACTCTATAGAGTGTGTCCCGCTGCCTTTTAGCTGCTAGACACCCAGCAGAGGCTGATTCCTGTGTATTCACCTCTTGTTTAGAAGATTCATGTTTATCTAATGTGAAGTCAATATTATTGTCCTGAAAAGAATTAGAGTATTGCTAACAATCCATCAGGGAGTGCTTCTTTATAGCGCTGCTGCTACGCTCTAGTGGCTCAGAAACCATTTAGCAGTGCTAAGATTCTGATCTACCTTGGTGCATTAACATTCAAACCATCATTTATCTCTTCTTAACTGCTTACCAATAAAGTAGCTCACCATGTTTAACAGTGAGGTGTTGTCTAAGTGGAGGGAAGGGAGAGAACGAAGTACCAAGGGAAGTGATGGAAAGGCACAGAGGAATGCAGGACAGGGGTCTCCCTCTGTGCTAAACACACAGAGCACATTCATTCACATACACTCATACACATCTTGGCAGTCAGGAGGTCTGAGTGGTCCAGAGCACCTAACCAGGTGTGTACATTTATTTGTGACTGAACTGCAAGCCCTGTGCTGCCTTTGGGATGGAGGGAATGAAGCCTCCAGAAAGTCACTTATTTTAGGACGAGGTGAAAGCTGCTTTAAATTGCTCTTGTTTAACACTTTGGCTGTAAGAGAAACTTCAGTTTAGGAGTTACAATTCCAGAATTTTACTTCCAGTTATCTAAGTATGGGCAGGTCAATGAAAGTCTGAACACTTCTTGCTTGCTCTGGCTTTGTGGTCATAGAATCACAGATTCTCTCTCTCTCTCTCATGGTCATGAGCATATCACTTAATTTTCTTTGTGGAATGTGTAATTATTTTATCTTATTCTGTCAGCAATATTGATGCTCCTCCCTCTAATCACTTTATGAAAAGTTACATGGGTGTACACACACACACACACACATCTGTATATTTATGTGTCTAAATATGTATTCCTGCAAGAAATAAACCATAGGGAGGCAGTAGGACATTGTGTGTCGGAAGAAAAGTTTCACAGCAATCCTGACACATCTCTGTGCAGAGCAAGACCTGTAGGGATAGTTTCTGGGCTTTGTTGGGCATGATGGAATAAAGAGGGCTGAAAACATAAAGGTTTCAAAACCAGAAAGTTTTTAAGGCTTAGTTTGTGCTGCGGAGTTTGGCAGAGTGCAAGAGAGATGCTTTCCAGGGCCAGGGGCAGGTCCATCTCAGAGCTCAGCATGGTGCCGTCCTGGCCTGATGGAGCAGCCATGCCCTGGCCTGCCCTTCTCACAGCTGCCGTTGCCTGCCTTGGTTGTCAGTCTTTGGCAGAGCACAGAGATGTTCTGCTGCTGTTCACCAGCCTACTTGGGTCTCCTGTTTTCAGATTCACATTTTCCACATCTTGAGATGCTGTGCATTTGTGAAGGAGGTCTGTATGAAATCTCCTGCAAAGACATAGATGCTGCTAAATTAGCTTCACACTAATCTCTACTTAGTTCTTCACTTGGAATAGCATTTTATTAATATACTTTCTGACATTCTGCAGTAAAACTGGCTCTATCCTTTCCCCAAATTACTGAGAAGATTTTGAATGCTCAGTCATCTTACTTGCTTGTTGACTTTTTTTGTTTTCTTTTGGTTTTCATATAGTTGGATTAGTTTTCTCCTGTGTCTCAGTTCTAGTACAAGAAACCCAGGAAGTAATGAGAAAGTAAAAAGCTTTGTCTGCAGTCTCATTTCTCCCATTGCACCTCCAAAACCATTGGGACTGCCCAGGCTGCACTAGAAGTGGTTTAAGTGAGATGAGAGTGAGACTTCACTCTCTGCTTTGCTTCAGACTGTCATTTTTTCAGAGATTTCAACTTTACACTGTTTATTTTTACTGTCTCTTCATTTGTTTGTTCATCTTTCAATCTACTGTGTAAGAGATGTGACCAGAGTGGGAAAAGGACAAATTGCAGCAGGCACACAGGCTGCTGACGTTGTGCTGGGGAGCAAAAAGGGCTATTTTTGGAAGCAAAAGAGCTGTCAGAGGGAGCTTTTGCCTTTTCCCGGTTAGCAGTGAGTTAGCTTTTCCCGTAGCAGATGACACTGTTGCCTTTTTTTTTTTTTTTTGTCTTTAATTTTAACAATGTCACATTCAGGAGACAAGGTCGTTTAACCTGTGTGTGGTAGGCAAACACATAAAGCTGCAAGATAGCTCCTAATGCAAACTGCTGTCAAATTGGGCTCGGGAATTAGAGTGGCAGAATGAATGAACTCCAGGTTTGAAGAGCAAACATTTACCGTGGCACATTCAGCACTGGCCAGCTTGATTAGATTAAAAGCCATATTTTCATGCAAGGTGTAAATATTGAACTACAGCTCCACGCTGTTGATCGAGGCTGTTTGCTTGGCTGGGGTGATTAAATAAGGGTTAATAAATATAACCTCTGTTAAATCTTTTATAACCAAATTTATCTCTCGGCTTCGCCTACAATGGAATTAATAACAGAAGCTGGCAGTCGTCAGCCAGGACGTTCAGGCACAGTGTCTCTTGAGCAGAGCATTTGGTATTCTCCCAGAGCAAGAGCTGTAGTTGATTGGCAGTCACAGCAGATGAACTTGTTCTCATCTGGGCAGCGACAGGGGCAAGGATGGTCTGAGCATCTCATTTGTGGTGTGCCACATCGGTAGTTGTGGGACATCTTCTGCCGTGATGTTTGGTATAGAAAGGTACAGATACATTGGTGCCTTTGAGCAGCTCCTGAGGAAGCAGGCTCCCAGCTTTGCTAGAGCAGAAGAGGTGTGAGAAGGAGGGGAAAGGCACCATGACAATGTGTAGCCACATGGCAGTGTGCATAAGAGACTCATTGTTTGCTGTGATGATGAAGGAGGTTTTGGGTGACAAGTACAGCTCCAGTCACACTGCATATCAAACCTAATGGGTTTGCTGCTTCCAGCTTCCCAGGGCCTTTGGCATGGAAAAGCTGACTACATTTGCTGAGGAAGATCTGTTTGGAGGGCTTCCTTCTTCTGGAGCTGTGTAGGCAATGCCATTGAGCACTGGTAGGCAGGAGGTGACAGAGAGGAGAACCTCTGTGCGGTGTCCCCGAGTACTGTTTCCTCTGTGCCTACTTCACTGAGCTTATGTTGTGGTCACTTTGGCTCTCTTTGCCTTCAACATACAAGATCACATTCCTGGAATTCCTGTTTACCTGGGCTTTAAGGAGCCTTTCCTTTCTGTTTTAGACTTGACAAATCTAATCATGCTCTACCCAACTCGACAGAATTTATCATGTGACAAATAATGACATTAGAATGATGAATGGACCACATCAGAGGCAATGATAAGCAGGTGCCTGCTGGTGCTGCCTGGGATAGGCAGAGAAGCAGCACACTGCGTGACAGCTCAGCCCCCAGGTGATGGGATAGAAGACAGGAGATGAATGGCAGAGGATAAATCAGCACATGCAGAATTTTACAAAGTTTGTTTCAGAATCTCACTGCTGTGAGTGATGCCTGGCACCAACACGAGGCCTTCTACACAGTCAGATTGCATCTTTGAGGAGGGGACAGAGAAAACTACCAGAGTTTGTCTTCAAAGACCTTCTGTACATGTGGAAAATTGGGTTCTTACAGTGGCACAACTGCAATGCTCTTCATGCAAGATGGTTGTGGGGAGTACTTCTGGTGAAGACTGTAAACATCTGGTAAAGGAGTGACTTGGCTGTGTGACATTATCTCATGATAGGGAAGGTGTGCAGGCAGGTGTAGGCACAGGGCTTGCTCTGACATCTTCAGTTGGTGAGATCTCCCCCAGTGCACCTCCTGTGCACACAGTGCACTTCTTGTTCCGGCGGTTAGCTGCTGCTCTGCTTGGCACATGCTGCCCTGGTGTGTTTTGGTGCCAGGGTCAGTGCCAGCATGTGTGCTGGCACACTTAGTGCTGGATGGAATAATGCTTAGGAAGATGCTATTAAGGGTGGAGAGTTTTTTTCCTGAATGTGAGAGCTGCCCCTGGTTACCTGGTTGGTGCATAGAACAGCTTTGATTTTGTAGCTAGGGGTTGTTCTCTGTTTGATAAACCAAGGGTAATGGCACCATGAAGCCATGCCTTGAGAGCAAAGTGTTGCTGCCTCAGGCTCTGTGAAAGGACCAAATACTGCTCCCTGTGATGGTTTAGGCCCAGAGGATTTCTCGAACCCATCCCTAGGTAAGGGCATGAAGAGCAAGTCAGTGCAGATGTTAGGTACTCTGTCTTTAGCTGGAAATGGCATTACAGCAGTTGTGTGCCCCACAACTGCTATGGTCTCAGATAGGAGTATGAAGTATTCTGTGGGAAAAGCAGTGTAGCTGAGAGTTCTGTTACTACAGCAAGCTGCTCTTTGCATCCTGCCACTGCTTTTGCTGGAATATACTCCACGTCTTGTTCTCCTTTCTGAGTGAAGCCCTGTTTGGAACATTGTCACCCATGTGCTGTGTGACAAACCTGGAAGGCAGAGAGATGAGGCACAAAGGTTTAATGGCTTGGTGGGAGCTCAGCTGCTTGTTAAGGCAACAGTGCATAGTGTGGGCAAGCAAAGCTAGCAAGGCACTGCACAGAGCAGGTGTTGTGAGGCCAGAGTTTTGATTGGGGAGGTCTGGCACTCGGGACATGGAATCGTTCCCAGGAAGACAAAGCATTACAATGCAAAAGGCCTGGAACAAAAGCTTTGGTTTCCCACAGCTGGGACAGCCTGCTTAGATTGTGACAAAGGAACACTGGCCTAGGCCTGCGGGTGGAAGGGAGCTGCAGGGAGAGCTGGGGCTGTG
The DNA here is from genome assembly GCA_013399775.1 of Semnornis frantzii. Taxonomy (NCBI): domain Eukaryota; kingdom Metazoa; phylum Chordata; class Aves; order Piciformes; family Ramphastidae; genus Semnornis; species Semnornis frantzii. The sequence goes on along the minus strand of VWYK01113203.1, from coordinate 52,299 downwards.
ATCCTGGAGTTGCAGGGCTGAAAGGTGACAAGAAGGGGCAGATGGGAAGGCTGGGGTACTAATGAAGGTAATGCATCCAGAACAGTGCACACAACAGCTGAGCTGTGCAAACTCTGCTCTGGTGACAGCAAAACTGCTTGAGAGACCACTGCCCTTGTCCTGGCAAAAAGGCACAGGTTTAGCCCTCCCTGAACTAATTCAGTGAGTGTGACAAAAAGACCAGGACTGGGCAATCAAGATATGTGTTAATTAAAAAGAAAAACAAACAAACCAACCAACCACCCCAAAACAAACACAAAAAAACCAAAAAACCGGGAGGGAATGGCCAGAAAACTGCCCAGCAGTTGTTGAACAGTTGTTCATGTTTTGGGAATTTTTCATAAGATTTTTTTATCCTAAAAAAATGACCTGGGCTGGGGCTGGGCTGGCCACTAAACATGTGCCAGACACTATTAACTCCTCTCCTTTCCCAAAGGGGAAGAGAAAGAGAGTATGGGAGAGAGACTGGTGGACTGGAAAACAAAACTGAACCAGCTGTAATGAATAGAACAATACAATGAAACAGAGAGAGAGAGAGAGATGCAGACCCAACCTCCCTGGTGGCAGGAACAGCACCACCACGACAGGTGCTGTGGGCAGGCACTGGGGAAGCCTCAGACTCAGTGGTAGATAGAACTGAGTTCAGGAACTGGATTGTGGAACTGGCTTCAGGATCCTGGAATGAGGCTCAAAGGCAGAATGGGCAGAGCTCTCCTTGCATGCTGGCCGTTGAGCATTGGGATCCTCAGCTTTGTGCCCAACATGACACCAGTGGAATGGAGTCCCTTGGCAGTCAGCTGAGGGCTACCTGCTCTGCCTGCTTCTCCCCACCAGTGGGTTTTACTCTTCCACTTGCTTTCACTCTGCACATAGAGTTCAGCAGTGACCTGGGTCTGCACACCAGGCCTTGGTACTACCTAGAAGCACAGCGAGTTGGCATCGCTGGAAGCAGCCAGCCCCAGGCTGAGCTGCAAAGTGGAATCACTGAGCAGAGTCAGTGCTGTCCCAATTCAAACCAGGACAAAACCCACGCTGCAGAACAGCATTTCTGCATGCCTGAGAAGGAAATAGCAAAGAAAGGCTAAGAAGAAATATCTTTTCTTCTAATGCTTTTTGAGAAGCAGGGTAGTGATTGTGTTTACAAAAGAGCTGCTGCCAGGGCACAGAAATTGGAAAGGCCAGGAGAGAAGGCTTAGCAGTGAGCCTGTGTTATTTTAATGAAATGTAAATTACTATTTTTAACGTAGGCACCTCACAATTCAGAGGGTGTTGTCTTTGATAAGACCTTCAGGGCAGGAGAGGGGGAGTGTTTCTGTCATGTAAGAAGACTTCATCTGCACTTCATTCACCAAAAAATGCAGAGATGAAAAACCATCCTGCAATCAAAGAAAGGGAGATAAAAGATTTAGATAAAGGAACTAAAGCTTGTGGGCTGCCAGAGAGAGCAGATTCCTGATGAAAAGGATTGCAGTTAATTCCTCCAGGCACAGCTCCCAAGACGGCCAAAGGGAAGGGGCACAGAGCGTAACTGGAAGTGCAGCTGGGGGTGGTACAGATATGCACATGGCCACACACAAACGCCCCCCAGCACCTGCACAGGGCTCTGTGCAAGTGGCTGCTGCCACGATGTGATGTTTTAGCAGGCCTTGGGTGGATTCTGAGCAGGATTTGACTCTCCTCCAGCACGGCATGATTGCTCCTCTTACAGCAAGGTGAGCTCTGGGCTCACCATCTCTATTCAAAATTACTAGGATGACTTTGTGTTCCTGCAGAAATTTAACTTCAGGGAACAGGAGCTGATAAAATACAGGTCCCATGAAGCTGTGGGAGGTCTTCCCATGGCTATCCCTTTCTAAGGGATCATGCAGATAGAGTTTACCAGGATTGAATCCCCTGTGGACCCCAATGCTTGGCACTGCTGACGCTGTTGGTGAAGCCAGACTGAGCAGCCTTACACTGGAGGACTCAACTCGAGAGACTCCTGACCTGGTCTACACTTTTAGCTACCCTTGAAGGCTCCCACTGCTGTTTTCTTTAGATCTGTGACAAAAGAGGGTCCTCCCCAGTCCCTTTGGATCTGTTTGAATCACTTTAAAAACAGGAAACAAAGCCAGTTTTACTCTAGCAGAACTAAGGTTCCAGGGTTGCTTTTCCGTGCCTGGGTACAAATTTGAAGCCTGTACCTGACAGGGAGGCCTTGTTTGACAGTCATTAATGCAGGCTGCCTCTAAGGTATCCTTCAGCACTGGAAACCATGGAGCCAATTCAGTGCTGGGCCATCTGAGGTGAGGCTGAGATGTTTATGAAAAGGTCTCTCAGGCAGAGCTGAGGCTCCCAGGATGCTGCTGCACCTTTCCCCTTTTCGCTGTTTATTCAGAGGCAGACATTACTGTGGCTGTGATTAGAATTGCACAGTTGTGAGATGACAGATGAAAGATTTGGGGGGAAATGGCTTTTTTCAGAAGTAAGAATACACACATCAAAGGCTTTTCACTTACTAAGCTTCCCTTGCTGCCTGTGCAGTATGCTGAATTCCAGGGCAGTCTCACTCCTCTGCCTTCCCAGAGGGTGTGATGTGTGCCTCCAGCTTCCTTCATAGCTCCCTTCTACCTCAGAGTCATAATTAGTAGCAACTCTACATTTCTAATAGACTCAGCCACTTGTTACTTGCTGTCTGCAGAAGGCAGGGAAAAGCAGGTGACAGATTTGACATTTAGAAAGCTTTTTCCATAATCAGATCACTTGTTTGCCCTTTGCCAGCTTGGGGTATTCTGGCTGTCACACGCCAGCTAAAGAGATAAGCAAATCCCTCACTTGTAAGTGGAGGGGAAAAAAAAGGCCAAAAAGGCCCTGATAACAGGTATAACAGATACTATCAGGTCTCATTATTAAATCAGAACCAGCCCAATTTTAATCAAGTCCATATTGCTGCATCCTTTATGTTGCAGATGACATTTAGCCTCACAAGAAAGAAAATAAAATTAGTGAAAAATCAATGCTGCATGTTTAATGGACTAAACATTTCCTAAGTGATTGGTTTTGACATACATTGAAAAAATAACAATATAAATGTAAATGGCAACTTTTTAATAAGCAGGGTGTTCTCAGGGATTGCCTTTTCACCCTCTTCAGACTATCACTGATTTAGGAGGAAACAAAGGCAGTTTGCATAAACAAGTGTGTAACACATAGAACAAAATGTAAGCAAATAAGAACAAAACTCAGGCTGATTGCTGTGGTGGAAGAAGGTTTGGATGTAGTAACTTTGAAAGAATTGTAAATTATCCATCAGCAGCACACAGAGCTGCTGGAGTGAGGCCAGAGGAGGCCACAAAGATGCTGCAAGGGCTGCAGCAGCTCTGCTGTGAGCACAGGCTGAGGGAGCTGGGGGTGTGCAGCTTGCAGAGGAGAAGGCTCCAGGGGCACCTCAGAGCTGCCTGCCAGTGCCTGAAGGGATCCTGCAGGAAGGCTGCAGAGGGACTTGTGCTGAGGGTGTCTAGAGACAGGCCGAGGGGGAATGGTTTGGAGCTGAGGCAGAGCAGGGTTAGATTGGAGCTGAGGAAGAAGTTCTTCAGTGTGAGGGTGGTGAGAGTCTGGCACAGGCTGCCCAGGGAGGCTGTGGCTGCCTCCTGCCTGGGGGTGTTGCAGGCCAGGCTGGATGAGACCTTGAGCAGCTGAGTCTGGCTGAGAGGTGTCCCTGGGCATGGTGGGGAGGATGGAGGAGATGAGCTCTGAGCTCCCTTCCAACCTGAGCCATTCTAGGATTGGAGATGGTGCTCTCCTGAGGCTGCTTCTGGCTTTGAATGTTTTTGATGACACAGATTACACAGGAAGTCTTCCCAGTCCAACACTGTAGCTGCAAGATATAATATGCCTTCAATTAATTCAGTAGGGAAACACTCTAATGCAATGAAAGCAAGGAGCAGGGGTTTGGATATGATGATCCTTATGGGTCCCTTCCAGCTTGAGGTTTTCTGTGATTCTAAGTATTTTCAAACACATCAATATTTGACTGGAAATGGGAGGTGGAAGGCTAAGGAGGTGCACAAGCAGCAGGACAGCTTCTTAAGGGACGAGAGCTTGAAAGAGGATGCAGACAACTCCTTGTGGCTATCTTCCAAGAGACTTTTTTGCAGACCTCTGTAGTCCAGTTTTGTACACAAGCACTTTCCTTCCAAGTATTACAGACAAGGAAATAGCAGCTGAGTGTCAGAGCCCCAGGGCTGCTGTGAAGTCTGTGTGGAGGAGTCTGTAGGCAAGGGCAGGCATTTCATTGCCGTGGAGCTCTCATGGCACTGTGCAAAGGAAAGCAACCCCAGGTGTGAACAGCTGGTGAGGTTTGCTATCTCCTCAGCCAGCACCAACTCCTGCTCAGTTTGGTTGCATCTCTCCTGTTTCTCACATTCAGGACAGGGATGAATTACTTCGAGCTTACAAATCCATACACCTCAGGGCAGGAGGGGAAAGCAAAGAGCCCTCTCATCGTTATCTCTGTGGTGTCATTTTGGCATCGATTGCCTCTCTCCCTGCCGCGTTGAAGCGCAGGGGCAGGGCCGTTAGCAAGCGTTGAAGCCCAGTTCAGCCGTGGTGGTGCTGCACTGCTCCAGCACCGTGGTCTGCAGTCACTTGTGTTTTCCAAATTGCAGCTTTATGAATGGCACTCTGCAGCTCATCACAAATTGATTTCATTTGTTATTTTTCCAAGATTCTTCTTCTAGAAGAAAGAAAATCTTAGGAGCATTATCTGTAATTGCTACTTAAGAGTTTTAAATTGACACCATGCCTCTAGCTGAGACAATTAGTTGTGTGGGGTAAAAGTATAGCAGATGCAGACATAATTCCATTGGCTCCACTGGAGCTGAAACAGTGATAACTAGCTGAGTATATGTCTCATAAATCTATAACATTTCAAATAATTATTTTTATGAACTCTGCACTGAAGCTTATCCACGTGGATTTTTACTTTTTCTCCCCAGAGAAGTTCTGCTTCTGCTGCTAATCTTTCCTATCTCTTTCACATATTACGTTGTTCCTCTAAGTCTCTTTGCATAAGGTGATTAAGGGTTTGCCAAAAGAGGAGCCAGTGCAGACAGTTTTTAAGGCTGAATAGGTGCATTAAAAAAGTCATTTCAGTCATTGAAGCTGTGTGGAGCTTCACAAAAGCAGAGGGGATAGTGCAGGGTGTTTTTCCTCAAGTCTTGGGACAAATGCTTCTCTCATGCACCCTGGTCCAACACAGCTCTCTGTGGTGTCACAACACAGAGGATTAGGAAAGCATTGACGGGAGAAAAAGGAAAGCAGAATGAGTCTGCTGGTTTTCAGAGGCCTTGCAGGGGTCAGCAGGGTTTGTGGCCCAGTCAGTACAGTGATGCCTTCGCTTGTGGCAGGGATGTAACAGCAGTGGAGGAAGGAGGTGTTGAGAAGTGAGGGGACCAAACACTACTTTTTAAAGAGAAGAACCTCAAAGTCTTGTGTTGCTCCTTCACTGGCCTCAGGTGCTGTTCACTGACATCTCTCTTGACTCTGGCCACTCCAAGCACCGCTCCAAGCACTGGGGTCAGTGTCTGTGTGCTCAGTGCTGATGCTGTCCAGCCCATGTTTAGCTCTCTGTGCTCAGAAGGGTTCTGCAGCTGCCCTCCCCTGCCAGGCTGATCTCTGCTGGCACTGAGCTACTGCCCTCCAGTACTCTTCAATCTCTTTTTTCTCTTTTCCCTTTCGAAACCTTGAGCCACAGATTGGTGCTGTCCTGGGAAAGACATTTTTGCTTGTGTCCCCAGTCCCCTTCTGGGCCTGTAGCTCCTGTGCTTCCTCACACATCAGCAAGAGAGGTCTTGGTTTTCTCCAGCCTGCTGCACTGCCCCAGGCCATGGGGCAAAGGCAGCTCAGCTGCTGGGTGCAGGGTTGTGGGCACTGTCCTTCAGCCCCTTCCTGCCAAATGCCAACATGTGCCTCTGCTGGTTTGAGGCTAATTGGAATATTTTAATGAAAAAAAAATCCAGGCTGTGCAAAGCAAACAGTGCTGCTGTCTGCTGCACTCACAGACTTGCTGAGATGGATAAAGACAAGGACACAAACACAGATAACACAGAGAGTCTCTCTGGGAGCTACTGCGTCTGCTGCTCTCTGCTGTGTAACCCAACTCATCACTCTGCTTCTAACCTCCCCTGCCCATGCTCCAAACTCACCTTGCATGTAAGGCAGACCCTGGGGTAAGGCAGAGGGGTGGGAAGAAGGTGGAAGGGTGGTTGGGAGCCCCTCCTGGGGACTCTGATTGCTGGGAGGGGAATTGTGTTTCTGTATTGCCTTTAACTCGTCTGTGTCTGTAACTATTCCTGTCTGTTGTGTCCATCTCTGCTTGTACATTGTGCTGAGCTGTAAATGGAGCTTCAGTCCTTAACTGCCAGCTGGCTGAGTCCAGTCTGGGGGATTTTACACAGTGTGTGTGTGTGTGTTGGGGGGGAGGGGGGCAGGGAACTCCCAAACCATCACAGTGCCACCGAGTGTCCCTTCTGCTTGTTGGACTCCAGACTGTCTTCTTGTCTCTTCTACTGGACACAGATTGATGAGGCAGAGTGAATAGAAATATCTCTTCCCTCTGGTTTCAAGGCCTAAATCTGAGAGGTGCACAGCTGTGAGACCCAGCTGAAGGCAGCACATTTCTTCAGAGGCAGCACATTGCTACCTGCACAGTCTGACCTTCTTGACTTGCTGCCCCTGAGCTCAGGCCACCTCTTGCTCAACTCCCTGTCTGCTGACAGCCACATCTGGAGGCTGGGCAGGCACCAGCTTGCTGTAGGCAGAGCCCCAGTGCCCAGCCTGCCTTGAGACCCCCCTGGGCATTGACACTCAGCAGCACAGAGCACAGCAACCTATGACTCTTCCCTTGAGAGTCTAAAGATGAAGTGTCTAAGTAACTTAATGGGCCTGTTAGCAATGCTGGGGGTATGGACCAGCCTGGCACTTGGCATGTAGGTCTAGGAGATGCTCTGGGTGTGTTGGGCACACCGTGGAACCCTGGCACGTGTGCCTGCATGCCTTAGTGACTGGCCCAGTGTCAGCTGTGCTACATCATAGAGATAACAGAGCAATACCTCAGGAAATAGCAGGAGGCTTCCAGTTCAGGCTAAATTACAATTATAAAGCTGCCATGATCCTTGTGGAGCTTGGGCTGCTTTATTAAGTACCCACTTAAACTAACACCAGGCTGATAATGTATTTGCTCAGCTTGAGATTCTCCACAATGAGAAAAAAAACCTGTATTACAGAGACCTTTGTTTCAATATCCTAACAATACTCAGAAATTGCTGGAATCTCACAGGTGTGATCCAGAATATATTGCTGGGGCTGCCACTGCTAATCATGTGCTGAAAACACTCTTAAATATAGATTAAATATAAGGTCTCAACTGGCCACTATGCAGTTTGAATTTTGGGGGTAAAACAGAAGGACTAAATTCTATCCTCTCCCTGAGGTGTTGTTCCAAAGCACTCCAAATTCCTTCCTTCTCCTCCCTGCTGTGGGCAGCCACTTCTGTGTCCATGAGGACTGCTCCATGGGAAGCAGCAGAACACCATCCCTGGGCTGGCAGGTGGGAAGGGCTGCATGATCTGATGAGTTAGAGTGTGATATGTTGGGCAGTGAAAAAGAGATCTGCCAGAGATGAATGGCAGCACAAAATAATCCCTTAACATTGTTAAGATTGAAATGCTCTGACAACAGCTTTGACAAAAATGGGAATGTTTCTGCAGCAGGATCAGCTGCTTTTGAGACAGCTCCTCTGGGCTGGGCACTCAGGAAAAATAACTATAAGGTTCCTGGTGAAAATCAACCAAACCTGTCTCTCAAGACCCAGTTTCTAGGCTTGAAAATCTAAAGAGTTAAAAAATGTAGTGTGAAAGTAGTTTAGTTACTGGAGTCTCAGTTCACTCTGATTCTGGTGTCCCCAGCATCAGAAGGACACAGCTGTTGGAGTGGGTCTAGGGGNGCTGAGGAAGAAGTTCTTCAGTAGGAGGGTGGTGAGAGTCTGGCACAGGCTGCCCAGGGAGGCTGTGGCTGCCTCCTGCCTGGGGGTGTTGCAGGCCAGGTTGGATGAGACCTTGAGCAGCTGAGTCTGGCTGAGAGGTGTCCCTGGGCATGGTGGGGAGGGTGGAGGAGATGAGCTCTGGGGTCCCTTCCAGCCTGAGCCATTCTAGGATCCTGTGATTTATTTTTCATGTGTGACACAGCCTCCATTTGAAAAGTTCTTAACCCTTTTTGTATGATGTCAGGCTGCCTTTTAAGCTGAAGTAGTATAGACTAAAAACACCACCTTCAAAGAAAAGCAAGAAAATAATCCTTCACCCTGAAATGAGCTTAATTTTAAAAAACATAATAATTTATTGATTGTTCCATTTTTGATGAGGTGTAATCAATGGATATCATTTTGCAGAAAGGGTACAAGACTTTTTTTTCCTTGTATACAATGGATTCAGTTGCAGTCCATTGAAAGCCAGCTCAGGAAGCCAGTATTTCAAGCATTGTGCAGCATATAATCATTATTTTAAAAAGGATTCATCATACTGCTTGGATGAAAAATTCACACAGGACAGACAGTATTTAATGAGTAAATCAATAATGTTCATTTCAGGGAAAAATTAGGTATGGAATATAGCTGGGGAAGATAATAAAACAAGATCAAATGCTAAAGCTCAGAACTGATGACCCATTAGGGATAATGCAATTCACTGCAGTATCCAGCTGAAGTTTATTAGGAAGCTTGCATCATACAATGTGCTGTGTAAATGCAAATTCAGTCTAATTTGTCGTATGATTAAAACTCAGAGAAGGGGATTCTGCAAGGGGGTAGAGTTGCAGTACCTGGGCAGAGCTGCACTGCATGGGAAGAGCAAGCATAAAGGGTTTGTGCTTGTCATTAACAGAGTGCTACACAACTGCAGGCTGCTGGGAAGGCAGAAGCACACAGGCCTGCTCCCACAGGTCTGCTCTTTAAAGATAGGCTTACTCTCTTCAGCTCAGAAGTACACTTTGTTGTTACAGACACCAGCTTGGCAGGGAAGTGCTTGGCTTTTCCTCCTCTTGCCTTGCTGTAAATGACCCTTAGAGAGCTGTACCTTGGGAAAGTGAGAGAAGGAGCTCTCATCAGGATTCCTGATCAGGATTCCTCCCGGGCACCCTGACCTGCAAGAAGCCTGCCACCTTGCTGAGCAACAACAGCACAGAGAGTGAGAGCAGTGAAGCTTGCAGGTCCTTCTGGTTACATCTGTTACAATAACTGAGCAACAGGGGAAGTTTCCTGTAGGAGACAGCCGTGGTGAAGAAGCCTTGGCTGGCCCCTCACAGCACAGCCTGAGTGTGCAGGACGAGGCAGAGATAACAGACTGCTGGGCCTTCGTCTGCACCCCTCAGGTGCCTCCCTTGCGATTCCTTGAAGAGCTTCAGGCGAGGTCCCTGTCGATGTGGGCGCAGAGAGGTGTGCAGTGCACTGGCTTTGTGCTGCCACTCAGGCTCCACTGAGAGCTACAACTATGAGAATCTCTGGTTGCAGAGAAAAACAGAATCTATACACCAGGAGGGAGGAGTTTGAGTTGCTTCTGAGCAGCAGCCAAGCCACAGTCTGGAGGGATGAGGAAAGGATGGGTGCCTCAAACTGTTCCTCTCACAGTCAGCTGACTGAGCATCAATTGTGCTGTGGTCCACGTTTCTGCAGCATGATTCCTCCCTGCCAAGAAAGAAATAGTTGGAATGGAACAATCTGCTTTGTCTTCCATCCTTTGTCTCTCCTGCATCGAGTGAACCTTTTCTTTTCCATTGTTCTTAAACCAGGATTTCTAATAAATAGGAAGTTTCCATCTTCCTCTCCCACTCAGATTCTCGAGCTTCAATCACAGCAGGAGCAGAGTCCCACAACTCTTCAACAAAGATTAATTTTCTGATAAAACTGTGTATTTTTCCTAACAGTCTGGAACAATTTGTTATTCTTTGTGTAATAACTTTGAAAAATAATGAACCACTTAGTATTGTTCATATTCTCTCACAGTCCTGTTGTAGCTGGGCATTAAATAATGTGCTAGTCAAAGGCTGTTCTTAACAGATGCATATGTCCACCGTGGAAGAGTGGCTCTTAATGGGCAATGGCTTCGTATCAGTGCTAAAAGAAGTTAAATAACTTGATTTGTCTTTTTTTTTTTTTTATTGGTTCCAGAAATTAATTTTAAATTGTGTCATAAGTCAATGGAATATTTATGGCTTCTTTCTGGGACTGTGCTTCTCCAGAGTGAACATGTGTGAGAATGTGGGAGGAGAGGATGAGATTTAATACAAACTTGCCAATCACCTAAAAATGACTGAGTTCATTTGCTCTTTTCATTCTCTTCCAGTCAGTACCTGTGGCAAAGCTATCAACAGAGAAGACTCCAAGGGGACTTCAGAGCTGCCTTCCATTAGCTGAAGGGATGCTACAAGAAGGCTGCAGAGAGACTTTTCATGAGGATGTCTACAGACAGGCCAAGGGGGAATGGTTTGGAGCTGAGGCAGAGCAGGGTTAGACTGGAGCTGAGGAAGAAGTTCTTCAGTAGGAGGGTGGTGAGAGTCTGGCACAGGCTGCCCAGGGAGGCTGTGGCTGCCTCCTGCCTGGGGGGGTTGCAGGCCAGGCTGGATGAGACCTTGAGCAGCTGAGTCTGGCTGAGAGGTGTCCCTGGGCATGGTGGGGAGGGTGGAGGGGATGAGCTCTGAGCCCTCTTCCAACCTGAGCCATTCTATGATTCTATGATTCTGTGATTCTATGAAGAAGATCTTAACCTCAGTTTAATCCTCAAGTCTCTAGGTTGAAATACACAGGTTAAAATGTTGCTAACATGACTCTTTAATTCCATCAACTGCAGGAGGATTGTTTCAAAGTACCCTCCAGTTCCCATAGATAGATTTTGTCCTTCAAGGAAGTCAGATGAATTCCTAGAGCCTGGCCAAAGTATTTAGGAAACAACCTTAAAAAAGCTCTGTAACAATTTGAGAAATCTTCTACTAATGCATCCTGCCTGCTGGGAAGGGCACACATTTATAGTGTGTGTTAATGTGTGCTGTGGAGTAGAAATGAAATGGGAAAGTTCTTTTACATGAAGGGAGATGTGGGCTTTGTTCAAAGACACATATTAGTCACTCACTGAGTGCAGGGAGATATCTTAGGGCTCGAAATTTTGGTGCAATATGTTGATTTCTTGCCACAAACTACTAATTAATATAAAATGAAAGGTTCTCTCACTCTGTAAGAGGCTAAAAAAAGCCCACTAAAATGACTCGAGGATGGCATTTCAAAGATGATAATTTATTTTTTGCCCTGAACAAGACACTTAAAGCATTTTCAAGGACACCACGTCTCCAGGCTTTAAAATATCAACTAATTATCAAATCAATGATCATTTCAGGAAAAGTAATGAAGTATGGAAAATAACCACTTCAAATTATATAAGTCATTACTGTAAAGTATTTAAAACTGGTAAGTCATTAGCAAAGAGATTTCATATGTGAGAATTAAGTGCCTTAAAAGTTTGATGAAAAAAAAGGAAATTGCATTTTAATTGTCATCATTTCCTTTAAAATAAGTAACTTGCCCTTTAAGCTCTTTACACTTATCTGTCACCTGTTTATTTTTCCAAGGAAATATTAATGCATTTATTCAAATTATTCTCAGTTGTTTAAAAACCTTCCCTCCACTTCATGTTGATGTAGCATACTGGGGGAGGGTATCTGAAGGAGAAGCCAGCAGAAGGGCTCACACTTTAAGTCTGAAAGTACTTAGGGATGTGCTTAACTTTAAGCTCACAACTCATAACTCCTTTGGGGTTCAATATATGAATAAATATTTCCAGGACTGGCAACCCCCTTACTGTATTTTAATGCTTAGATTTGTTTAGTGAGCCCTTGGTTTACTGTATCAGAGTTGTGTTTTCATAGAGTCACAGAATGGTGAGGTTGGAAGGGACCTCAAAGATCATCCAGTTCCAAGCCCCTGCCACAGGCAGGGACACCTCCCACTAGCACAGGTCACTCAAGGCCTCCTCCAACCTGGCCTTGAACACCTCCAGGGAGGGAGCAGCCACAACCTCCCTGGGCAACCTGTGCCAGTGTCTCACCACCCTCACTGCAAACAACTTCCTCCTAACATCCACTTTCAATCTCCCCTCTGCCACTTCAAACCCATTGCCCCTTGTCCTGTCATTCCAAGACCTTGTCAATAGTCCCTCCCCAGCCTTCCTGTAGCCCCCTTCAGATCCTGGAAGGCTACTCTAAGGTCTCCTGGAAGCCTTCTCTTCTCCAGGCTGCAGAGCCCCAACTCTCTCAGCCTGTCCTCATAGCAGAGCTGCTGCAGCCCTCTGAGCATCTTTGTGGCCTCCTCTGGACCGACTCCAACACTTCCATGTCCTTCCTGTGCTGGGGGCTCCAGAACTGCACACAGGACTCCAGGTGGGGTCTGAGGAGAGCAGAGCAAAGGGGCAGAATCCCCTCCCTTGCCCTGCTGCCCACACTTTTAATGCTTTGATTTGTTTAGTGAGCCCTTGATTTACTGTATCAGTAGTTTCAAAACTAGCAGTGGCCCTCCAGAAGATCCCAAGGGATTTTAGAGTAGGTGCTGCAGGGCCAATGCCACTTTCAGCCCTCTTCACCAATCACTGGAGCCCACCTTGTGACTTAGCAGTGGTTCTGCACACAACACAGGAACACAATGCTCTGGGGTGTCCCTGTTCTCTGCACTGAAAGGCTGAGCTACTGAGTCAAAGAAACCCATCTGCTACTACCTAGCAAATTTCCTGCTAAGGGAACATGTGCTCCAGCAGATTGCTTTACTTCACTACCCTGGGAAGATTAAAACAAGCACAACTGTTTAGAAGACAAACAGTCCCATGCTCTTGCAGAGTGGTTTGGAATTACCAAAGTGCTATGCTTTAATAAAAGGGTTTGGTGGAGAGTTGGTGTTCAGCTACTTGGAGCTGGCTTGGGGTGTAGGTTGCTTTGGTGTTTTACTTTCCTGTTTGTAAGAGTAATAAAGAACTAACTCAGAATAAAGAGAAAAGGAAAAAAGAGAATCATAGAATCATAGAATGGGAAGGTTGGAAGGGACCTCAAAGCTCATCCTGTTCCAACCCCCTGCCATAGGCAGGGACACCTCTCACTAGCACAGCTCACTCAAGGCCTCCTCCAACCTGGCCTTGAACACCTCCAGGGAGGTTGTGGAGCACAAATGCAGCCAATGTGATNCTCCTCTCCAGGCTGCAGAGGCCCAACTCTCTCAACCTGTCCTCACAGCAGAGCTGCTGCAGCCCTCTCAGCATCTTGGTGGCCTCCTCTGGATCCACTCTAAGAGTTCCACATCCTTCCTGAACTGAAGTGGACCCATTAAGGGAGAAAGCCTCAGTCAGACTGCAGCCATTCAGAAAGAACTCTCCAGAAGTCCCTGTAGTTGGGCAGAGATGAGTCCAAGGTAATAATCATCCAGTGTTGTTACTACTGTCATGCCATTCGGAAAAAGTGATGAATGAAAGTTCCCTTTTTGGAATGGCTATAACAGGAGCTATATGTAATGATTTTTTTCTGTCATTAGTCAGCAAGATGACAGCTGTGATTAGACTTTGTCTGCTCTCTGCCCTCTAGCAATGCTCTGCACCTTGTTCTACCATTCCATGAAATGGCTCACTAATGATAAAAGTTAAATCCAGTTCAGTTCATATTGTAAATATAATTGGACAGCTGTAAATTACATGCACTATGTAAATGTCAACTACTGCTGCTGCTGCAAAATACATTTGATTAACTTGCTAATTAAGGCTTTTTTTTTTCCTCTGGCAGCACCTTTTGACATCTGAAGTTCTTCAGTAGGAGGGTGGTGAGAGTCTGGCACAGGCTGCCCAGGGAGGCTGTGGCTGCCTCCTGCCTGGGGGTGTTGCAGGCCAGGTTGGGTGAGACCTTGAGCAGCTGAGTCTGGCTGAGAGGTGTCCCTGCCCAAGGCAGAGTAGATGACCTCTAAGGACCTTCCAACCTGAGTCATTCTGTGACTGAACATAACCTGCTCTCTAAAGCCTCAGGTGTCATGTAGAGCTGCATCTGTACTCCTCATGTCTCAGCAGACTTTCTTCCAGCTAGGCTATCTTTGCAAGGCCACCACCAGTATGGCCTGAGAAGATCAATCATGTGTACACTATGGGAAGGACCTTGCCCAGCAGCAGGAACACTTTGATTCTTGCTCTTAACCTAATCTAAGGACCTGAGTATTCCTGCAGAAGAAACAAATCTTTTTCAGGACATAAAAGACTGCAAAATATATTTTAGAGGTATCTTACAGATACTTGGACTCTGCACAAAAGCAGAGGACATGGAAAATCATAGATCAGGGAAAATGCTAACCAAAACATTAGGAGTATTGAGAAGAAACATGGGACAGAATTGTGAGGGAAGTGGTGTTTCCCACTTTCATATGCAGTGAGGATTTTCTCCGTTCTGAAAGCATCACATCTAAGGTATCTTGCAGCAAAACATAAGAGTCTACACATTGAAGAGGAGAATTTTGTGCTGTAAGAACACAGATCTGCCTCACAGGAGACTAAAGTTATTTCGGATTGCCTTTTTTTTGCATGTTCTGGTTAGAGGCATGCTGTACAGGAGATGAAACATGACCAGTGGCTTGATGTGCTTGTTAAGAATGTCACATAGCCGTCTGGGGAAACTGCTGTTACCCTGGAGACCTAAAACAGGCTTTACCTGCACAATTTCAAAGTCTGCTGGAGTTTGTGAATCAGAACTCGAATAGCCTCCACTCAGAGACATGGTAAGAGAGGTATGAAAAGTTGAAGAAAACAGGACTTGGTTTAATAATTTGACTTTGAAGTTCAGGCTGATCAGTCAGGGAAGAATTTATCTCAGAGTTGTGGTCATCTGAGCCAACCATCACCTGGATCCACTTTATAGTTCAAACAGAAAGTCAGGCCCTTCAGAGCATTGTTTTGCTAGAGATGCTTTGAGCTCTTCTTTAGGATGAAGAGAGTCATGTCCTGGATTTGATATGTAGAGCTCTCTTCTCTTGGTGCACCTGTGTTTAAGTCTCTAAGTGAGCAAAAGGTCCAAGCTCCCCCTCCAGTCAGCAGACACCCGCAGTCAGTGCGCTCAGTGGAGCCTGCAGTGTCTGATTCTGAGCAGCTGGTTACACCTGGTCTGCTGAAGAACACTCTGGTTGCTGTTTGCTGGACTGCATATCCACACACATGCAGGCACCTACATGTCAGCATCTAAAGACCTAATCTGCAAGCTGCCTGTCACTACATTACTAGTAGCAACTAAGAAGGTCTGCTGTGAGTAGCTGACATGTGCAAGCTGTGTGGGAGACAGCTCTGCTGGCTCAGACCAGCTGTATCCCTGCAGTGAATCCCATGCAGCTGTCTGCTCTGCCAGTGATGCCAGTGTTTCTGTGTGGAATGTCCAACCCTCCTTTTGTCTAGAGTCACATCATCTTCAAATGCTCTCTGTATTTGTGCTTGGTAGCTCTCCTGATTCTCATTCTAAACAATCTCTTTATAAAATCATAGAATCATAGAATGGTTTAGGCTGAAGGGACCTCAAAGATCACCTGGTTCCAAGCCCCTGCCATAGGCAGGGACATCTCCCTCTAGTACAGGTCACACGAGGCCTCATCCAACCTGGCCTTGAACACCTCCAGGGAAGCTGGGATCACATTAGGTGATTCTGTGCTCCACAACCTCCCTGGGCAACCTGTGCCAGTGTCTCACCACCCTCACTCCAAACAACTTCCTCCTAACATCCACTTTCAATCTCCCCTCTGCCACTTCAAACCCATTGCCCTTGTCCTGGCATTCCCAGACCTTGTCAATAGTCCCTCCCCAGCCCTCCTGTAGCTCCCTTCAGATCCTGGAAGGCCACTCCAAGCTCTCCTGGAGCCTTCTCTTCTGCAGGCTGCAGAGCCCCAACTCTCTCAGCCTGTCCTCATTATCTGTTTGTCTCTGGCTGGGATAAAAGGAGATGTTCTTAGCAGCTCACCTGGTTCTGTGCTTTGAAGTTGTGACCAAAACAGTGCTGATAACACGGGAGTGTTTAGCTGTTTCTGAGCAGTGCTTACACAGTGCTGAGGTCTTACCTACTCCTCACACTTCTCTGCTAGTGAGTAAGGGGAGGGGACACAGCTGGGACACAACTGACCAAAGGGCTGTTCCATACCACATGATGTCATTATCCTATCATTGATAATGTTTTGTTGCTAAAAAGAACTTTAAAAATCCATTTATTTTCCTAGGGGGAATGGGGCTCTGTGATGCCAATCTCCCAGACAACTCTTTGCAGCTGATAATTGTTATCATCACCTGTTTATAACTGCAGCTAACAGGGCACTTTGGCTCAGGATGCTGCTGTGTAGAGAGTGCTCCTGCTTCTTCCTGTAGTTAAAAATAAGTGGCATAAACTCTGTGGTATTAAGGCTGAACCCTTTTAGTCTGAAACCAGGCAGTGAAGATGGTTTCTCTAGGTTTCCCTGCATGGGGGGGAAGTCAGCATAGCCCCAAAGCAGTTCAAATCTCAGTCTCACACTGGTAAGCACTCTGTGTCCCAGTCTTAGCTGGAAGCCTTGGGTCCTGCTTGAGGTAAATATTATCCACTTAGGGTCTGCACTGTAATGCTGTGCCAGATTTTTTGCTGATCAGAATCTACTCTATCAGTTTGATAATTTGTAAAGCACCTAAATAGTTGAGCTGTGGCAGAATGTGTAAATCCAGCTACACAAAATCCACCTCTGAAGGTGGGAATCCATACTAGCCATCTGATCAGAATCTAGTCAAACAAGACATGCAAAAAAAAAGTTTCCTGAGATGTTGTTTGGTCCTTACCTTTCCTGCTCCTCTTTCAGCCACTCCATACATAAGAAGGAAATTTGTTCTAGAGGTCCAAGCTCTGATCTTGCAGTGCTAACATTGGACAGCTTAGCCACTGCCATGCAATGGCATAGAAAAGGCCACGTGGTCATGAGTGAAAAAGAAGGGTTATGAGCCTCCAGTCACAGGGCAGACTCCTGTTAGCTGAAAAGGATAATATTTATGGAGGAGATGTTCAGCAGGAAGACTCTTTCCTTTTACTCACAAGTGTGAGTGTGGTTAAGACACTGATGTGGCAGAAAATGACTGAAATAAATGATTGTGGCTATTTTAAACTATAATACAATTGGAGATTCAGCAGAAGTCTAAGGAAAGGCTTTCTGGCTATTCTCAGGTTCATCTAATGCAGCAAAGAGCTGAAAGGAGGAGTTCAGTCGTGGTCATTTAAGCTGAAAGACCTCTAAGGAGAGAGTTGCGATGCACAAGGGATGAAAGCTCTCAGGGACTGTGGACTTCTGCTGTTGTTTGCACAAAGATAGTTTTTCAAACCAACAGCTGAGCTCATCTGGAGTGAAGGTAAAAAGGAAAAAAAAGTCCTTAGAATAAGGCCAGCAGTCTAGAGATGGTGCAAGTGGTCTGTCAAGCTGGTATTTTCCTTTGGCTCAGTGAAATTCCTTCAGTCTGGACACGGGAGGTTTTGTGAGGTTTGCTTTAACCAGAACTATTACTGGGTGGCAGATGGGAGCTGCTAGCAGAGCAAACCCAGGCTGGATAGATGCTTACTTTGAAAATGTAAAATATATCTTAAAAGAGCAAGAAAGATCTGGCAAGATGAGAGCACCTCTATTGAATTCACCTTGATGCCAAGCCTGAGGCTCCTCAGTACCGTGTGAGGAACCCAGCTGACTGCTGTTAGTGACTGGTGTGGATCCCATACATCTTTCCAGAGAGCAGCCATGGGATGCAAACCCACCACCTCCATTAAGAATTCACCAGCTTGTGCAGTGAGCCTGCCTTTTTCTTGTTGATCCTGCTTTAGCTGTGCAGAGATGCCTCCTTCCGTTATCCTCCTGCCTTTCCAGTTCATCTTGACACAAACAACACTTACCACTCTAAACCATCCTGCTTGCTTCCAGATAGATTTTTTCCTCAGGTAATGCCTTGGTTTTTTTTCATTTGTTTTGGGAAGAGAGAGGTGTGGAAGGAGGGCAGGAGAGAGGCATCATTTTTAAGTAGCTAATGATCTGATTATGACCATTTACTTGACAAATTTATTTAGGGACCAAGATGTTTTGGAGTGCTTTGTGGCTTACATGTGATTTTATCTCCTCCAGTAGTGTGCAGCCAAGTATCCTGCCTTTGTCCTTCAGTAGCATCAGATAGGTTGAAACACAAAAAGTTTTTTTATTCTACCATTACAGAGTGGCAGTAAAATAACCAGGCCCTTCTGTTTGCTCTTTGGGAACAGCACTGAGTGTAATGTTACTAATGCAGGCTAGAATATTTTCTACATGGTCAGAGAAATGGATGTAAAAATCCCTCTGTGCCTGTGAAAAGAAACATTACACTGAATAAAAACATACAAAAAGTCTCATCTCCCTTCTCTGTGCCAACCAGATAGGCCATGTCTGGCAGTTGTTGCTGCCTGTACTGCATGAATTATTTGCAAGTGGACATGGAAAGCTGAGGGACAAAACCCCATGACAGGCTGCAGAGAGTAGTACTCCAAACAGGGTGAGAAAAGGTGGATAGGACTGCACACAGATACACACAGAGCAGGAAAAGCCTGCTGAAATCTGGGTTATAGAAATGGCCTAGCTGTGAATTTAAAATTATAGCTAAGTTAAGAATATTTTAAAGTAGTAGCTGAAAGACATCTACACAATAGAATTGAAAAATTGATAAGGGGGAAAAAAGTTTCTTCTGTCTGTGGTTTACAAAACTCTCTCAGTGTCAGAAGTGGAACTCTGGAATCATTTTAAGTTATGCTGACAGGAAACATCAGCAGCACACAGAGATGTTGGAGTGAGTCCAGAGGAGGCCATAGAGATGATCCCAGGGCTGGAGCAGCTCTGCTGTGAGCACAGACTGAGGGAGCTGGGGGGATGCAGCCTGCAGAGAAGGCTCCAGGGGCACCTCAGAGCTGCTGCCAGTGTCTGAAGGGATCCTGCAGGAAGGCTGCAGAGGAATTTTTCCTGAGGATGTCCAGAGACAGGCCAAGGGGGAATGGTTTGGAGCTGAGGCAGAGCAGGGTCAGACTGGAGCTGAGGAAGAAGTTCTTCAGCAGGAGGGTGGTGAGAGTCTGGCACAGGCTGCCCAGGGAGGCTGTGGCTGCCTCCTGCCTGGGGGTATTGCAGGCCAGGTTGGATGAGACCTTGAGCAGCTGAGTCTGGCTGAGAGGTGTCCCTGGGCATGGTGGGGAGGGTGGAGG
>VWYK01113203.1:0-25376 GCA_013399775.1 Semnornis frantzii | reverse complement strand
CTTTGCCATTCCAAGGTGTGTCTGTGCCTGCTGCCTCCTTGCTCCTGAGCTGAGGCTCTGATCCCTCCACGCATTGGGCCTGCACAGCCGGCGTGACACCGTGCCCAGACTGCACACTGCAAGACATCTGCCTGCACCTGGAAGCCCTGGAGAGAATAGAAATCATCCAGAGAGCCAGGAACAGGGCAGAGATCGTCTGCCTCCTTTCCCCAGAAGCCTGGGGAGGCTTTAAAGCCTCTGACTGCTACCGACAGTAACCCTGCTACGAGCCTTGGCTACTGTCAGGTATTTTTGTGAGTAAATCCCAAAAGCCTCTTGGAATTATTAATTGCCTTCTGCCCTAAGCAGAAAGTTGCTCCTTGTGTCCAGCTGGTGAGCAAGCGGCGTACTGGCTGCAAAGCTTCTCTGCCAGTTTAAATCCAGTTCAATTCATGTGTGTGTGTTTAATAGTTATTTCTAGATCCAACTATAACCTGTATATAGTTTCCATAATGATGCAAGAACCTGTTATTATTTTGGTGATGGGGGTGATGTGAGTTCTGAATATTTAATATTAATAAACTATATTAGTATTTAAAATCATCTTGCAGTAATTAATTACTCCCTTCCAATACACCTGCCAGAGCAGGATCACCTGGGGCAGGCCACCCAGCAATGCATCCAGGTGCATTTGCAATGTCTCCAGGGAAGAAGACTAATTGTCAGCTGGAGAAGAGAGGGGTGTTGCCAGCAGTGCTGCTGGGAGAGTGTAGCTGAGTAACACTGCCCAGTGTGCAAGGGCATGCTCAGGTTGATGCCATTTTATCTACTTGTAACTACTTCATTTCTCAACAGCAAGTGCAATCACTGGTCAGAGGTGAGCTGATGTCATGGTTTAAGTGAAACAGTCCATGAGGTATTTCACACCATAAAAGCAGCATGAAAGAGGGAGGAGAAGAGACCTGGCATGGTGATACAAGAGTAAGAATTTACAAACTGATAAGCAACAGCCACCTGAAGGCTGGAAATCAGAACCTAGGGAAAGGCAGAAAATGGGAGGCGTTGAGCATAGCCATGGTGGGGCAGAGCTGCTGGGAGCAGTGCTTTGAGGTCACATCAACCTTCTGCCAGGGCTGTTCTCTCACCTCAAATTCCTGACCAGTCAAAGAAATGTTAAAGGGCTGGAAGACACAGAAGAGGGAGGAAGGACAACCTAAGGGACTGCTGCGTTTCTCTCCTTGGGCGACTTCAGTTTATTTTAGTTAGTGGTTGCTAATTTGTTGAAGAGGGTCTTGGAAGTATGCTTGTCTGTTTGATTGGCAGGGTGTTTTAGTGCCAAATTGAAGGATGGAATGAGCTACCCACAGACACTGACATTTAGATCAATGCCTTCTAAGGACGCACATTCCTTTAACACAGGATTTATCCACTGATGGCTTCCTGGCCAGAGATGCTGCATCTCCTCTATATTGCTGTTAAATGGCAGAAGCCATCATTTGCTATCACGATGTTGATTTATCTTGCTTTCTGAATATTTGATGTTCCTGGTGGATGTCAAAGCAGAACTTCTCTGAGATGTCTTTTTTTATACTCACTTTGCATTTACTTTGCCGCTTTGAAGCTTCGCAAATGTATTTCAAGTGTCAGAGATTTTCAGATAGAGGATAGTGATCCTGCTGGTTTGAAAACAGACAGCTAGAATGTAGAACTCTTGCAGCCAGAGGGTAGAAGACCACTGCAGTAGTCAGGTTCCAATAATCAGTGTCCTGACAGAAATACCCCTTGGAGATGTGCACTGTGTTTCAGTGGAGTGCTACTAAAAATACACAGGATCCTAGTGAGGACAGCTAACAAATAATGACAAGGCTTGGCCTTGTCTGAAGGAAAAACATGCAGCAACTCATTTCTGCAGGAAACCTTCTCTGTGCTTCAGCACTATCTGAACACTAATAGGATTTAACATCCCCTGCTTGTGTGGGGAACTGCTTGGAAAACAGCGCGGGTTTGGTTTTCCTCTCCCGTGGAGATGGGAGAAGGCTTTAAAATCTGCAATCCAAACAGTCTTTCCTTGGGCTTCACTCAGCTTTGGAAGGGGCAGATGAGGAATGGAGAAAAGGAGTGCTTGTTGGCTTTGTTTTGCGCTGCCATTTTCCAGCATAGTCATATTTTTACCTATGTTGCCCAAGGAGGGAGTGATGGACCATCACTCATCTTCTCTCCAGACTGTTATGGAACACAGTAAATAGGGAGTCATGATTGCAAGCTATGCACATCTGTTAAACAAAACACAAACAGAGTCGGGTTGAGAGTGTCTGGAACAACAGAGTGTTGCCTGAGGCTCAGTGAGCCTGTGTGAACAAAACTGCAGTGGTGACTTCCCAGAGTTTTAATGTCTTTTACTTCACCCTTGAACTGAAGAAAAACACTTAATCACTCGTGGGAGGCTTCTCCACTTCCCCATAACATTTTATCTTGCTGTTATTTTTTTATCTTTGTCCTAAAACCGTATTTAAAATTTATTTTAAAAACCATAAAACCTGTAGTTTTAAAAGATGGAAAATGATTGAAGAGATTGAAGTGGATGCTGACTGAAGAAAGCATCCTTGCTGCTCATTATGAACAAGATTGCCAACAAGAGCTGCTACTTTCTGAGGTGGGATGTTGGAGTCCTCCTTAACACATTCTAGAGGTCTGGGACACCTGCAGGGCTGGCTCCTGGAACACTTTATGGCTTGGATTCATATAGGCCCAAAGGTTTTTCTACAGCTTACTTATACAGTATAAATCCTCTGAACAATTAGAAAAACAAGAAAGAAATGTTTGCCTGACCAAGCTACACCAGTCTTAGGAGGAAAGCAATGGGAGGTGTGCTGTTTAGCCATTTTTCCTCACCAGCCCTTCATCAACAACTGGTACCTAGGGAAAAAAAATCACCAGTACCTCGAGCTCTTGAATATTTCTCACTGAAAGGTTAACAAAATATGCTCAGTTAAGGCCATGATCTGGAGTTGTCAGCCAAGTCTAGTTGAGAAGTCCCTGCCTGTGGGGGGGAGGCTGGAGTAGATAAATTGTGAGGTCACTTCCATCTTAATCCATTCTAGGATTCTGTATTAATGAGGAGTTTAACTCTGAGCTGACATCTGATCAGTAGCTGTCAAGTCTGAAAGCATCTGAAGGGGGCTGCAGGAAGGCTGGGGAGGGACTATTGACAAGGTCTTGCAATGCCAGGACAAGGGGAATGGGTTTGAAGTGTCAGAGGGGAGATTGAAAGTGGATGTTAGGAGGAAGTTGTTTGGAGTGAGGGTGGTGAGACACTGGCACAGGTTGCCCAGGGCGGTTGTGGAGCACAGAAGCACCCAATGTGATTGAAGATTGAAGATCACATTCAGTGCCTCTGTGCTCCACAACCTCCCTGGAGGTGTTCAAGGCCAGGTTGGAGGAGGCCTTGAGTGACCTGTGCTAGTGGGAGGTGTCCCTGCCTATGGCAGGGGCTTGGAACTGGATGATCTTTGAGGTCCCTTCCAATCTTACCATCTATGATTCAAAGTCTACCTGAGTTTCATCTGGCTCAAGAGAAGAAGCTGATACAGCTTAGTGAATATCAACTCAGCTGAATGCCATGGAGCTAAGCCTGTGCTGCTATTAAACCCTTTGGTCCTGCAAATGAAGTCAAGCAAAACTTTGACAAATTCATTCTACTGAAGAAAAAATGCAGAGCTCTCTAACATTCCTCCCAAACCCTGTAGTCAGTCTCACTTTTGAGGTAGAATAAACAACACTGCAAACTGTCTTAGTGTGCTCACAGTTAATTCCCAAAGAGCAATAATAAATCTGCTTCCCCCCACCAAGTAAAACAAACAAATATAATGCATCTGCAAACACTTGCTAGTGGAGACCTGCTCCTCTGAATGTTCCATCTTCTTAATGTATGTGGGGATTTTAATTGTTCAGGGGAAATGAAGGGGAACTAGTTACCAAAGGAGGTGTCTCTTTCTCCACTTGCCTAATTTTTCAGCATCTTTATATATAATTAGAGATCGTTGGTGCAGTGATTATTGAGAAACAAAAGCAGCTTGATTGCTGCACTGCTGTACATTGGATGGGGGGGAAATAATTTCCCATGCTTGGATTTACTAACGAATATTTAACAATATTCTGTCCCAGAGTATTGGAACAACTCACTGGGCAGGGGGTGGTGAGTGTTAGGCAGAGCAATTTAAAACTCTATACGGTTCTTAAAAAAAAATAAATTTAATTTGCCATCAATCCCGTGTCATCAATTCTTCACTTGGAATAAACAAGTCTCCCTGTGCTCCAGCTCATGCATTATAATTTGTGAAGTTTTCAATCTCAGAATTAATTTTCCTAAATTAATACAGTCTTTGTAAATGGAGTGAGCTTCTCAAAAGTGTGTATGTGAGTACACAGGTAGATAGAAGTATCTTCCTTGTGGACAGTATATCACCATGCAGCTCCTTTTTTTCTACACTGCTGAGGTGATTTTCTGCAGAATTATTTTTACAACCTCTTATGCTAAAATTGTAAGAGCAGAGAATATATTTTTTTGCACCTCCTGACCTCTATGCTACACGAAGATTGCAAAGTCTGTTTGATATTTAAAATAATAATCTGATAACTGTGCCATTGTTTCCAATGAGTGAAGTCAATAGCATCAGCACTGTTTGTCTTCTTTCTGTCCTTTCAGCAGCAGAGTTCAGCTGGTTACCAGTGACCTCTGCTATTCAGCATTCATGCCAGCTAAACATCCACAACCAAAATCCTCCTCATTAGCTTTACATTTACCTTCCCTTTACATTGCAGTCTTTAAACCTGGCACCTGAACACAGTTCTGTGAGGGCCTGTGGGGAAGCAGCTCCAGGTAAATAAGCATCTTGAGCTGTGCCTGCTGGGCACAGGCTGGATGAGGCAATTATCTTAGCCAGTGGTCTTCCTTGCTTATTCAGAGTCCTTCCCACTTTATTGTTAATCGGCTGTGGGATCCTGACAAAGATTGCTTCAAGTAACAGTATCTTGCTTGTAAATATTTTATTACTTAAGTAACAAGAGACTCGAGTTGAGAGAATATTTCCTGTTAAATAATTTAATCAACCCATTACCCCTCTTCAGCTCCTCGCTGTGTTTTGGATGGGTGCTCCTTAGTGCTTGCAAAAACGCTACTGCGCAGTCAGCTTGTGTTAGACAATGGAGCCTTGAAAGCAGGGCAACTCTCAGAAAATGAAATAAAGGTGGGAAATTCACAGTGACACCCATGTGGGTCAGTGTGTGCCAGTTTTGGTGTTCATGGCAAAGGTCCCTGGGAAGGGGGAATTTTCAAAAGACCGAAAGTAACTTCCATGGATTTAAAATGTTCTCACAATTCTACACCCAGCCCAGGGCAACCCCGAGCAAGATGCAGCCTGGGTGAGGAGTGGCTCATGAGTGGTCTTGAGGAGAGGACTTGGAGGGGTCAGTTGTTGGCAAATTGACCATGAGGCAGCAATGGTCACTGGCAGTCCAGCAGGCTGCATTCAAAGCAGTGAGAGCAGCAGGACAAAGGAAGGGATCTCCCTAAGTCGCTGTGCATTAGTAGAGTAAATCACACAAACCAGAGGAGATTTTGTAAAGGCCTTTACATTGAGTAATTAACAGAGAAACACTGTCAAGCCTTCACTGAAGTTAACAATATTTGTACAAAATTTCAGTAAATAGAGGAGCTGTTCTGGGAGTGCCTCATGGCAGGGTTTTATTTGCAAGACCCATTACAGACTCTTTGGGCATGATGAAAAGAAAAGGGGGCAGAAGCTAGGGGAGGTGATGTCTGTCTCAGTGGTTCACTGGGTGCAGAATAAGCATGAGTCATTGAAGCTAGCTCCAAGGTATCTTCCCATGCCATTTACAGCCCCTTTGCACACTCCTGCACCAAGTTTGTGTATTTCCTCTGCTTCACTCTGAAGATCACAGAACACTCCATATGCTGGAGGTGTCCCACAGCTACGTTTTATGGCTGGTTGGTCTTTACATTTTATAGCACTCCCTGTTGTTTCCTTCATCAAAATTAGCACCTTAAGATGTTTCACACAAGCAAAACACCAAGTTTCTGACCCCTCTCTCACAGTGCCATATCTCCTTCCCTGGGTATATTCAACCTGTTCCTGGTCAGCTGCCTCGAGGTGCTTGAGCACAGACCTGCAGAGGTCCCTTCCAACCTCAACCATTCTGATTCTGATTAGCAGCAGCACTTCTCTCAGACTACTGAGGATCTAATTTGCTTTATTTTTAAGTATGACTTTAGATATGAATTTAGATTTACATGATATAATTAATTAATATTCATTGGTGAACTGAATCTCTCTCTATGACAGATTTAGAGGCTGAGGTATAAAAAATAGACCAGAGGAATGAGAGATTGCTTCACAACTCAGCAAGACCTCTTTGCTAAGCTTAGAAAATTAGCTGTCCTTCATTGCTCATCCTAAAATTCTCTGTGTGATTCACAAAAATAACATCTGCTGTTTGGATGAGTTTAAAATGTTAACACTGGGCTGAAGTTCTTATGTAATTAGTATGTCTAAATGGCAAAACTTTTTAGTGCTGCAGCTCTCTGTTTGCTGTGCTTTGGGTTGTAGTGCTTAAGGGTGTGAGCCAGTCACCCAAACAGGAGGCCAGGACTGCTTAAACAGCTTCCATCTGTCCTGCCTGGCCTCCAGCTGCTTTTCCAGGTGGGCACGTTGGGACCCTGGAAATCCCACAGAGCATTCTTTGTTCTCTACCAAATCTTTAATTTCATAACTAACTATCCTAGGAGCTGATACATACATCACATGTGGGAATTTGCATGGAGATGGCTACCTGTAAGTGCTGAATTCCACCTCTGATTACCCTTTTCAAATATGCCAGTGGAAAATACCCAAACTAATTTATTTTATATATCTGTGCTCAAGGAGGCAAAGAATATTGCTGGTAGTTCAACTGTAGCAAACCAAATTCAGGTTTAGACATGAAGAAAAACTGTCTTATGAAATGGGTAGTTAATGACTGGAATAGATTGCCCAAGGAGTTTAGGGAGTCTGCCTCCTTGGAGACCTTTAAGAACAGGTGAGGCAAACGTTGGTCAGTAATGAGAGCTATAAAGCTAATCTAGACTTACAGCAGAGTTAGAATGGCTGATGCCTCCAAAAGACATGGACAAGGTGGAGTAGATACTGATCCCAGTGGAAGTGAATATCTGAAGAGAATTTGCTCTCCTTTTTAACTCATTAACCCATACCTGGTGCCTTAACATCTGTTTCTTCATAGAATGGTAAGGTTGGAAGAGACCTCAAGGATCATCCAGTTCCAAGCCCCTGCCATAGGCAGGGACACCTCCCACTAGCACAGGTCACTCAAGGCCTCCTCCAACCTGGCCTTGAACACCTCCAGGGAGGGAGCAGCCACAACCTCCCTGGGCAACCTGTGCCAGTGTCTCACCACCCTCACTGCAAACAACTTCCTCCTAACATCCACTTTCAATCTCCCCTCTGACACTTCAAACCCATTGCCCTTGTCCTGGCATTGCAAGACCTTGTCAATAGTCCCTCCCCAGCCCTCCTGTAGCCCCCCTTCAGATACTGGAAGGCTACTCTAAGGTCTCCTGGAAGCCTTCTCTTCTGCAGGCTGCAGAGCCCCAACTCTCTCAGCCTGTCCTCACAGCAGAGCTGCTGCAGCCCTCTCAGCATCTTGGTGGCCTCCTCTGGACCCGCTCCAACACTTCCATGTCCTTCCTGTGCTGGGGGCTCCAGAACTGCACACAGGACTGCAGGTGGGGTCTGAGGAGAGCAGAGCAAAGGGGCAGAATCCCCTCCCTTGCCCTGCTGCCCACACTGCTCTTGCTGCAGCCCAGCACTCAGTTGCTGTCTAGGCTGCACTCACACTGCAGCCTCATCTTGAGCTTTTCATCACCTCAGACCCCCAGGTCCTGTTCCTCAGGGCTGCTCTCAGCCATTCCCCACCCAGCCTGGAGCTGTGCTTGGCATTGTGCCTACCCAGGTGCAGGACCTTGTACTTGGCCTTGTTGAATGTCATGAGGTTGGCCTGGGCACAGCTCTGCAACCTGTCCAGGTCCCTCTGGATGGATCCCTGCCCTCTAGCAAGTGACTGTGCCACACAGCTTGGTGCCATCTGCAGATTGCTGAGGCTGCACTGATTCCTCTGTCCATGGCACTGACAAAGATGTCAAACAGCACTGGTGCCAGCACTGACCCCTGAGGGATGCCACTTGGCACTGCTCTCCAGGTGGACATTGTGCCCTTGATCACCACTCTCTGTGTGCCACCATCCAGCCAGTTCCTCACCCAGCAGTGCTCCACACATCCAGTCCATGTTTTTCCAGTTTGGTGCCCAGGATGCCATGTGGCACAGAGTCAGATGCCTTACTCAGGTCCAGGCAGATGACATCAGTTGCCCTTCATTTAACCTTAATCTGCATGTCCTCTACTCTCTCTAACTAGAGGAACCTGCCATGCCAGGAAAGTTAACTGTCTGCAGCATGTAGTCACCAGTAACCAATCAGCTCCTGTGTGGCCTTAGCTGTATCACAAAGATCATTCTTTAAACCAGATTTGGGAAAGGATGATGCTTCCAAGATTCCTTTGGTCATCTTTATCTGCACTACTGGAAATGCAGCTGCTCTTAATGGAAAACATGCATACAGAAGCTGTTCAAAAACATGCTTCAGAGCTGCCACACAAGGGTGGGCTGGGCTGGGGTTTTATTCTGTAGTTGAAAGTAACAGCTAAACAAATTCAGCATTCTCAGTAATATCTAGAAAATATCAGCATTCTCCATTGCAAGGTGTTACAAGTGTTTGTTTGGGGTTCTTTTTCCCCTCTATCTAGAATCTATCCATAAAGTAGGGACTGTGGTGGCTGAGATGCCTTCTGTCCCTGACTGACAGCAGAGTCCTGGCTGAGTCTGCTGGAGGCAGAGCTGACTGGCTGGTGGCAGTGCCCAAGAACCACTACTGCACTGCCAGGAGCTCAGGTAGTGAAGATCTAAAAAATCTCTAACTTCTCTAATAATCTCTGGCCTGTTGCCAGGACAAATGCTCAGAAGAAGCAGGGGATGTGACCTGGCCTGTGGAGCTCAGATGTCCCCAAGGAGAGGTGACCCTCAGGAGAGCTCCCAGCATTCCTCAGAAGCTCCTGAACACAAACCAAGCACATTCAGTTCCTGTTTTCTTGGAAAGACATAAAGGAGGTCTGGTTACACCTAACCTTCTGCAGAAATATTTACTGGAATTCAGCTCTGTTTTCTGGTATTTTCTTATGTGAAAACTTTAAAATCTTTACACCAAACCTGAGAAATGATTGCACATTCCAAGTACTGTGCAGTAAATTCAGCATAGTAACTGCACACCTGCTGTATTGCACTCTTCTCTAGTTTGCATAGAACTTACTTTTCCATGTTGCTGTTCTGAGATTAACTGGAAGGAAACAAAGGTGTCACACACCTTCAGGAAGAGCAAAAAGGAAGCTCGTGGAGCCCATGTGCTGGTCAGGCCACCTTGGTACCGGGGAAGGCTGCGCTCTGAGTAATCTTGCACCAGTCCCTGAGTGCATCAAGGACAAGTGGTGTCTGGGAGTAAGCAGAGTAGCACAACAAAGGGGAAGTCACAGCTGACCCTGCACCTGGGCTGGCTCCAGGGGGCAGGGAACACCAAGGGAGGTTGTTTATGGTCCCTTGGGCAGGGCTGTTGGCAACAGCTCTGCTAACGTCTCTGTGGGCAAACCAATCAAGTGCAGATGGGAGAAGTGCACAGTGAAGTACACTGAAATGTGCCTGTGCTGCTGGGCATAGATGGTTGATCAGTGGCACAATGTCCAGCTGGGTGCCAGGCACCAGGGGAATACCTGAGGTACCAACATGTTTAACATCTTCATTAGTGACTTTGGTGGTGGAACCCAGTGCCGCCTCAAGGAGGTTGCAGACAACACCAAGGGGGGAAGAATGACTGACCCACCAGTGGTTGTGCTGCCAGTCAGAGGCTGTGCTACCATTCAAGCTGCAGAAAGGGTCTGACAGGAATCGCAGGAAGCACTGCAAGGGAAATACAAATTCTGCCTGGCAAATGCCTGGAGAAGAATGGCCTTGTGCATCAGGATAACCTATGGTGGGAAGCAGCAGAAAAGCACTTGAGGTTTCTGGTGGAAAACAGATCCATCTGAACACAGGAAAAGACTTCTGACTGCTACCTGCAGTCAATCCTGGGAATGGGTTACCAAGGGGGCTGTGAAGTGTCTATCCTTGGAGTCATTCAAAAACCAATTAGAATTAGAATTTGACATTAAAACAGCATTTTGGTAGCACTTTTGTCAAAGCAGCTGCAAAGCAGAGAGCGAGCAGCAAAGATCCTCGTTAAGTGAGATGGAGCAAGCCTCTCAGCCTCCAGCCTTCCCTGGTGCTGAACACTGTGTTGCTTTTCCTGCTCAGGGGGAGATTCTGAAATACAGTGCCTGGTGGTGAACTGCTGCTCTCTGAGCATCACAACTCAGGGTAAGGTGTCCAGGTTCACGTCAGTGATGTTATCCTTTTTGGAGATGCTCTAGACAATCACCATGGCAACCCAGGTGTAATTGCATGAACACAACTTCAAGTGAATTCTTCACAGACACTTCCCGGGGTGCCGATGCACAGTGGGCACCAGAGAGCTCACCAAAGCAGGATCCATCACTGCTTGCACACAGCAGCTGTGTGAGACCCCCACCAACATCTCTCACAAAGCCTGACCCCTCCTTGCTGATTCTTGGTAGGCATGACATGGATTAATAGAATGAATCACATCTGGGAAGATCTTGTTCCATTGTTTTATGCCATACTGCAGAATGAACATTAAATGTGACTACAGATGTTGCACTGGATACTTCCACATGTGAAGTAAGGCCATGAGAATGGGGTTCTTTTGCTTTTCTTTCATAAGTAAGGAGAGAATTATGTGGCCAGAAAATTCTATTTGAGGAGGAAGGAAAGGAATGGTGATGATCAATCCAACAGGCAAATCTGGCACTTGGCTTTCTTACATGCACAGGACAAAAGGTTCACTTATTTAATGGTATCAGCCTGGGCAGGTCTGAGAGATAATACTGAGATGAACACAGGATGCTCAGAGGACTGGAGCAGCTCTCCTCTGAGGAGAGACTGAGGGAGTTGGGGCTGCTCAGTCTGGGGAGGAGAGGGCTCCAAGGTGACCTTGTTGTGGCCTTTCAGTGTCTGAAGGGGGCTGCAAGAAAGCTGGGGAGGGACTTTTTAGGCTGGCAGGTGGTGATAGGACTGGGAGGAATGGAACAAAGCTGGAAATGGGGAGAGTCAGATTGGATGTTAGGAAGTTCTTCACCAGGAGGGTGATGAGAGCCTGGAAGAGGTTGCCCAGGGAGGTGGTTGAGGCCCCATCCCTGGAGGTTTTTAAGGCCCCATCCCTGGAGGTGTTTAAGGCCAGACTGGATGAGGCTGTGGCCAGCCTGATCCAATGTAAGATGTCGCTTACATGTCCCCCCTTAGGGGGGTTGGAACTGGATGATCCTTGTGGTCCCTTCCAACTCTGACTGGTTCTGTGATTCTATGGAGGTCTTATACACAAGACAATTATAAATGTAAAGTGGACTTTGAAAGAAAATCCATGATATTTTGATGAACAATCAGTTGGGAGAAAACATGCTGGAGTTCAGCCCACCTAGGATAAAACAATGAAGATCTTAGACTAAATATCTGTATTTATCCAGGGGGATTAAAAAAACCAAACCAACCAACCAACCAACCAACCAAAAAAAAAAACCAACAAACGCTGCTTGAGTAACAGCTAATTCTACTGTTCAGAAATGGTGAGAGAATCTGGACACTGCTGGTTAATTAGGACCAGTGATTGACAAAATGTGGATAGAGCAATACAACTACTGAAATTTCCCAAGTGTAGGAGTTATGAATGAGAGCATCTCCAAGAAGAGCTTGCAGTAGGCTACTCACATGGGCATGAAGCTGCAGAATTGCAATCTTAGTCTGCTAATCCTTTTCTGATCCTTTGTATCCTGTTACTAGCATTTACAACAACAGACCCAGCCTGTACAGACATGTAGTACTCCTGGCTTTTTTTTTTTTTAAAGCCACTTAGACTTTACACTTTAAAAATGGTAAATAGCTTTATTTCCTGTTAATGGAGTACTTTATATAGTACCTACTATCTACATTGACAGCACTTTTTATCCACTAGCAAATGTGCAGCATTTACTGAATCAATTACTTGAGTTATGAAGAGGAGCACAAAGCCTCATTGCCACTCCATTCTTCTCAATAACAAAGGAGAAAACACATTAAAACCTAGCATTGATGGGTTGTTGTGAGATCCAGTCAATGAGCACTCCCAGAGTCGAAATTAAAAGGCAGTTAGGAGAAAATTGTTTTCTCTGGTCATCAGTCACAATGTGAAAGGCCTTTTTCACAATGATTAATTAAAAGCTGAAAAAAGACTGAGCTTTAATAAAGTGTCTGGATGGGTTTTTGGTAGCAGCATGAGTTAATGGACAGTGGCTTGCCTTGACTAAGTGTTATTGCTCCAGTCCATAATTTCATCTCGAAAATAGGCAAGGGAGTGAATCTTCCTCTTAGTAATTGAGTATTGATTTGAAAATAAATGGCACTGAAACTCCCACTGAACTGTCAGGATATATTCTGGACAGCACTGACAAGAAATGGCTTTTGGTTAGTGTGAAAGTTATGGATCAGCTTGATACTTAAATACATAGAGCTCCACCGCAATCCATCTTCTGATTTATCAGGTTTCAGGTGGTCAATATATGACATTGCAGAGGAAATAACATTTATATGCCTGAAGCAAGAACAGAGAAACCTTCTGGGCTTCTTTTGGAAATGTTTCCTTCAATTTGGGAGGCTATTTACAAGACAAGAGCAAAACTTTCATTGGTACTTCAAATAACTGTTCCCAGATAAGGCCACAGAGCTCAGAACTGTTCCCAGTGTGCTTACATTGAAGGCAATGACTGCAACACAGGCACGGAGCTGCAAACGAGCTGGTGGCATGCAAGTGGCAGCAGCATGCACCCTGTGACTTCAGAGACCACGAAACTGGCACTCACCACTTTATGGGCTTGAAGTGCCGTAGTCTGTTGGCTGGGTTAGAAAACTATATAACCTACTCTGTAGAAAGTCTTAAAACATTTAAGAGTGGTATCAAATCAGCACTGGGTAGCATACAAATGGGGACATGAACCTTCAGGGGAGCAGAATTTGAAAGAGAAATGCTGCAAGCAGTGTTGGAATGGAGTATGTGCACGTGTGGAGAAGAGAGAAATATACATGCCAGAAATCAGCACTTGTTATTTGAGGCACTGCTTGCTCTAGGTTTGTCTTTTGGTTACAATCAAATCTTTCTGCTGTGTGTTTTACTGATTTTTTTTTTTTTTCCCCCTGGGGAATGCAGAAGTATCATAAAATGATAAAGTCATAGAATGGCTTAGGTGGAATGGGACCTTGGAGATCATTCTGTGATTCCCTACGTAACAGATTAGTGCTGTCTGGAAAACTGGATGTCTATGGCAGTGTCAGGAGGCTGGAGCCAGGCAGTTGGTGCAAGCTGGAGCAGAGGAGGTGCCATGGGAACAGAAGGGAAGACTTTTCCCTGTTAGAGTGGCAGAGACCTGGAGCAGGCTGCCCAGAGAGGTAGAGGAGACATTGCAAACCCACCTGGGCGTGTTGCTGTGGAACCTACCCTGTCAGGGGGGTTGGACTGGCTGAGCTTAGGAGGTTGCCTTCTCACCCCTGCCGTTCTGTGATCCTGTGCTTGTTGTGCTGTTTGCTCCTGGTTCTGACACCTAAAGGAGCCTGTGCTGTGCTTTCCTGCCTATGACCTCTCTCTACGTGTCCTTAACATCTTAACACCACAAGGTGTTCATGCAGGTAGAATTAAAAACAAAACAAAAGCAAAAACCCCAAAAGCTCTGCGAATAGTTTTTGGCACTAATCAGCTTCTTAATGAACAGCTGCCATACATAATTTTGCAGTGGCTCAAAGTGACAACTAACAGTTGTTAGTATGAAAAGAAAAACCCTCAAGAAACAAAATGTAGTTGTTCAGGTCATTAGTCACCAAGATTATCAGTTGGGAAAAAAAATCTCATTTTAGACAGAATGAAATGTCTTTGCTTTATTTTCTCTTAATCCTTTTTCATACTTATAAAATTCATATTTAAGCAAATTGAATTCTCATGTTCCTAGACTGAGTCTGACAGACATAATTAAACAGAAGTAATCTTCTGGTAAGTGAACCAATGCTTTTGTAAATCTCCTCTCCTTTACTTAAAACTATTTGTTTCGAGATATATATTTTGATGTAAAGTCAAATTCCTTTTACTATTGCTTTATGGCTGCTTTTATGGAGCTAATTTTTCTGAAAGATTGAATATTGACAGTGAAGCATTCAGGATTTGTGGCAGAGGCATCCCGACTCTATGAAATACACATTTTTGTCAGGCATAAAGAGCTCTCGATAAAACTTCAGCAGCACAGTTCTTGGAGCCAGAGATGAATTGATGCATGCATTTCATGAAGCAGAAAAGAGCATTACTGCTTCATCAATACCAATCACACCAGTTAGCATTTTGCGGTTTCCTTTAAGTAATTTTTTGTGTAAGTGGTGAATTACAAACCTAAGGGACAGGCTTCTTCCAACAAGAGAAGTCTGGGCAAAAATGCAAGGAAATCCAAACCTTTCCCTCATCAGAGTGCTGGTTGCTGTTGCCTGAAAAGCACAAAACAGAGAAGCACGCAGGCTGAGATGGCAAGGGAGGCCCCAGAGCCTGTGGGCACTGGCAGGGAAGAGCACCCAGTGAGCCTGCCGCGAGCTCCAAAGCCTCGCAGGCCTCGCGTGTTCCCCAGGCAGCGCCTGCCCAGCGCCAGCTCACTTCTGACTCCACACAGCTGTGTGTGAATGGCCCAGGCCAGTATTGCTGCTGCTGCTACTTGGTTTGCACTCTTACACTTCCTCCCCTTGCTTTAACATGTTTTACCCACTCTTTCTGCAGGCAGCAGCTTCTTTCAGTGTTGCAGGGCACTCAGGCAATCTGCAGCTCATCCAGCTTCTGCTGTCTGAAGCACACTTGCCTTAGAGTGCCTGTGTGCAGAAGCATGCATCCAGGTGGGCACCCAAGGGCTCAGAGTGCCTCTGTGCAGAAGCAAGCATTCAGGTGGGCACCAAAGGGCTCAGAGTGCCTGTGTGCAGAAGCAAGCATCCAGGTGGGCACCAAAGGGCTCAGAGTGCCTCTGTGCAGAAGCAAGCATCCAGGTGGGCACCAAAGGGCTGCTGTAATGCCTATCTCATATGTAGCTGCTTTCCAATACAGGAAGGCTGCAGAGGGACTTGTGCTGAGGGTGTCTAGAGACAGGCCAAGGGGGAATGGTTTGTAGCTGAGGAAGTTCTTCAGTAGGAGGGTGGTGAGAGTCTGGCACAGGGTGCCCAGGGAGGCTGTGGCTGCCTCCTGCCTGGGAGGGCTGGATGAGACCTTGAGCAGCTAAGTGTAGCCGAGAGATGTTCTGCCCATGGTGGGGAGGTTGGAGTGGATGAGCTCTATGGTCCCTTCCAGCCTGAGCCATTCTATGCTTCTCTACTCTCTGGGCCACTGGGATGCTGCTAGGCTGAGACTTCTGGCCAAGGAAGTTGGCCAGGAGGTGGTGGTACAGGGACAGCTCCTGCTGCCAGCCAGGAGTGCTAGTGCTGCCTCCTGAGGAGGAGTTTGAGGGTAGGTGGAGGGAATGCTCTGAGGTCTACATCTTGCCCACAGGCAGTAACAGCCTTGTCTGAGGAGCAAGCCTGCCTGGCCCAGCGTTCAGGCTTGGCAGTTTTCCCTCAAGAGAATTGAAGCAAAGTGTCACTGCTGAGATTGTCTGGAGACATTTTCTCGCATCACTGTGCCTTGGGTTCCTCTTTTCAGCTTGCCTGACTCACTTGTTCCTATGTTTACCTCCTCCACAATTGGAGGCTCTGTTGTTTCTCCAGCAGGCTCTGATTCTTTCCTGGAATTAAAAATTGCCAAGTTATTTTTAAATGCTTAATACTTAAAGAGCATTAGCATGGATACTGTCTGGTTG
Source organism: Semnornis frantzii (assembly GCA_013399775.1). NCBI lineage: Eukaryota > Metazoa > Chordata > Aves > Piciformes > Ramphastidae > Semnornis > Semnornis frantzii. The sequence continues at coordinate 9,270 of VWYK01113203.1, read as the reverse complement.
CTTTGAAACATATCTAATCTTACAGCATAACATTAGTCTCACACCAACACTGATTGCTGGTTTGCTACCATGGTAACTTGTAGCAAAATATTAGATTTAGTAATGACACTTTATTTCCATTTAAAAATAAGTTTGAGGGATGTCTTGCAGCATTTGCCACAGGCGATTTCAGAGTTTAAAGAAAATATTTGGGATAAAATAAAGTTTTCCATATCATTTTGGCTTCGAATCACCATTTTAAATCAAATGCTTGTTTCAGCAAGTGAAATCAAATTACAATTAGAAGAGATGTAAATCAGTTCAGTGTGATTTTATTTCAGCATGATGGGTTTTTTTTGTTCTGTCTGCTTCCATAAAATATGGATTTCTTTGCTAATTTTTCTCAAAGGCAGGTGAGGAGCCAGTGATGTGTAAAGCCTGCAGGGGAAAAATCATCTCCCTGCACCCACTGCTGAAGACTACAGCGCTGCTGGGAGGGCAGCGATGGAGGAGCAAGAGGATCTGTGCAACTGGAGCAGGTGAAGCCCAGACAAGAGCAGCATTCCACACACCTATGTTAGTACCTTTTGTCACAGCAGAGTTTTGTGACATTCCTTTGACAAGTCAGTTCTGGGTATGGAGCCCACAGGGGTTACAACAACACCACTGAAAGTGATTTAGGCTTCCTTCCTTTTCCTCTTCCAGGAGTCCTGCACTGGGATTTAGGAAACAGCCTAAGATTAGAACAAACAAAAAGTTTTTTTCTGCTTTAGTCACATTTAAAGAATCACAGCAACACCCAGGCTGGCAAAGCCCCTCAGGGGCACCAAGTCCAACCTAGAACCCTACTCTGCAAGATTCACCTTAAACCATCTCCCTGAGCACCACATCCAAACCACCCTTAAACACACCCATGGTGGGTGACTCCACCACCTCCCTGGGCAGCTCATTCCAGTCCCTGACCACTCTCTCCATGAGAAACTTTTTCCTAATGTCTTTCCTCTTTCTTTTGACAGTTTCTGTCATTTCATCTAAAACTTCCTTCCTTTATGTATCTTGTTCTAGGCAAGTGACTATTTATTACTTTTGGTTTGCTCATGTAAATATTATACCAGCAACAATAAAAAACTACCAAGGAGACTGCAGTTAATAAAGCTGAATGTTCAGAAAATGTGAGTGCAGGAAGGATTTCAGAGCAGGGTTCATTTTATTCCCTATCCTGAAGATAATGGGAGCCTAGATCATGGCAGGAGATAGAAGAGGCATTTGCCCCTTTAAAGTATTTAAAATGGGAGTACTGACTGTTGTGATGATAAAATTGTCATGACTTACTGTTTCTGTAAGCCACTATTAACCTGTCACTTCCCTACATAAAAAGGTTGCAGATTTTATGTCTTGGGATGTGCCTATTTGAGGGCTTTAACTGCCTGTTTACTTCTGTGCTCCCGAGGCACTGCTGGCAGGCAGGTTCCCCGAGGCTTTGGTCAGCTGTGAAGGCAGCACTCAAATGACATGTTAGAGAAGGATTGATCTGTGCTTACACACCTGTGCACATGGAACTGAAGAGAGGTGGTCAGGCCTCTCTCCCATTAGGCATTTCTCGTTCACCAGGAAAGAGATGGAATTCTGCCAACGCACCGCAGGAATCCTTTAGCTCAGGCTGCACTTGGGCTCTTTAATGTTCACATCTTCAATCCCACCCCATCCCAGGATGACCTGTGTGAGAAGTGGCTTAATGCATGCCCAGGCTCAGTTTTGTCTTTAATGCTAGAGAAGGCAAAAGCCCCTCCAGATGAATGACTTGTTCTAGTATTTGTACATGAAATTACACAGCCGAGCACAGCCCTGCATCCACAGACCCAAGGGAAATCCATGCATATGTGTTAGCTCTCGTTGGAATCAGGGGCCTGGCTGTTCTCCTAGCCAGCCTAGGTCATGGGCATTCCTAAATGTAGACTAGCTTTGGTCTGAGGCACTTCCATATCCAGGCATACATAAAGATTTATGAGCATGCAAAATGCTTGCTGCATCAATTACTGTTTCTTGGCAGCAAAAACCTAAAGATGACAGCGAAGAAAACTTTTTCCTTCACACAATTTTATCTGCAACAATCTCAAGCGCACAGAAATCTCAACAACAACAATCTCAAGAACATGGGAAAATCATTCTCCTGTAGGTGATATTGCAATAGTTGATACAGGCCTGTATGAGAATAGAACAATCACCAGTCTTGGTGTTTGGCATTGTTGGGACAATAATAGAGATTTCCTGTAGCACAGCCAGTAACCCTTTGAGCAAATTTCAAATCATTACTGTTCCCCTGTTTGTGTGCATGTATAATGCACATTGACTGCAAGCAAGGCTGCTGCTGGAAAACCAAACTGCATTACTGGCTGCTAAAATGTATTGCCACTTGGTGTGCCAGCAGCTCCAGCAGTTCCAAATGGGGTATGTGGTGATGGAAGGAGTGAACAGGGAAGTGCCTTCTGCAGTCCAAACCACAGCCCAGTTGTGTAGCTGCAGCCAGGCTGATGGGACAGCACTGCCTGTGTTCAGCAGGCCCCATCTGCACACAGTCCCCACTGACTATTAGCACTGTCCCTTACTGCTCTTTCTCACAGCTGTGGCACCAGAAAGCTGAAATGAGAGCTGCAACATTTTGTCATGCTTACCATGCAGCTTTCCACCCTCTCTCTACAGGCAACAGTTGTCTGAAAGAGGAAAGGGTAGCAGCAAGGTGTCCTGGGAGCTGGAGCACCGACACAGCTGTGCCAACGCTTCAGTATGCAGCATGACAGCTTTCAAATGTCAACTACTACTTAAAGTCTTGACCAGGGAAGAGAGAGCCCCAGGTTAACTTTTAACTTATGGTTGAAATGTTCTGTGCATTTTGTAGCTTTGGTCTGAGATTTTGCCCTGCTGTCACTGATCAAATAATAACTTAATTGGAGATCTTTCCATACCAGCCCAGGGAATAGCTCATTGTAGGCTTGGTTCAGAAGCAAACCTACACTTTATGGATGGCATTTAAAAGTGCATCCAGTTCTGGTTACTGCTTCCGGTTCTGATGTCCCCAGCATAAGGACACAGAGCTGCTGGAGTGAGCCCAGAGGAGGCCACAAAGATGATCCAAGGACTGGAGCACCTCTGGGCTTGTGCAACCTGAAGAAGAGAAGACTCCAGGGGCACTTCAGAGCTGCTTTCCAGTCGCTGAAGGGATACTACAGGGAGGCTGGAAAGAGACTTTACATGAGGGTGTCTAGAGACAGGCCAAGGGAGAATGGTTTGGAGCTGAGGCAGAGCAGGGTGAGACTGGAGCTGAGGAAGAAGTTCTTCAGCAGGAGGGTGCTGAGAGTCTGGCACAGGCTACCCAGGGAGGCTGTGGCTGCCTCCTGCCTGGGGGGGTTGCAGGGCAGGGTGGATGAGACCTTGAGCAGCTGAGTCGAGCTGAGAGGTGTCCCTGGGCATGGTGGGGAGGGGGGAGCAGATGAGCTCTGAGCTCCCTTCTAGCATGAGCCATTCTCTGATACTCTGAAGTGTGCCTGTGATTTTGCTGACAGCCCTGTAGAAATACCCAATTCATCAATGAATTTTCTAGTTCCACCCAAGGCAGTAGATGCCTTTCCATTCACCTCAGGGGTAACAGCAGCTTCTGTCAGCTGTGTTGTTGATTTGAGGCACAGCAGCACGAGAGCACTACCAATGAGGTTCACTTACAACAGTCAGTGTGCAAACCTTCCAACTAATTCTTGATTTACCATGATGGAGTTTTATTCACTTCTATTAATTACTTTTTTCTCATTTGCAGTGATTGAATGACACAGAATGTTTACAATTTCCAGGGAAATTCACAGCCCCTGCACCTGCAATGTACTCTCTCCACGAAATCTGATTAAAACAAACAACTGACTTTGGATTAATGCTTGCAGGATTTCAAAGAAGCCCAGCAGAGAGACAGGCAGTGCCATGTGAGGCTGCTGAAGTACTAGCTGACCTCAGAGCTTTGCATCACGATCAGATTTTCTCAATTTCAAATCACATTATAGATGTGCTGTGCAAAGCCTGCCAGCCTGCTTGCCAGCCGATCCGTATTACGTGCATGCAGTACATTACTGTCTCCTCAGATAGCAGCATGCTCTGTGACTCTGCCTTCTGTGTGCAAGCAGGCAGAAATTTTGCAAGTTATCAGAAATGCAGCAGAGTGGGTTACAGCTTTGCCTTTCTGCAGTTACAAAAAGCTTTACAAAGTTTGGGCCTTCTGTCAGTGCTGCTTTAGGCCTGCAGAGCAGTACTGATACAGCGAGGTGCTGATCTTAAGCATCCTGTTGTGCTCTTCTGACAAGAAGCCACGTAACATGTGCAGACCTGTAAAACAGAAGAGTATTTGTCAGACACTTACAATGCTCATTTGAACATGTTTTATACTCTAAAGCATGTTTTATTCATAAAAAGCTCATAAACATAAAAATGAGTGTTTTAATACTCTAAAACATGTTCAAATGAGTGTTTTAATAATCTAAAGCCTGATTTTTAATCATTAAAAACTCATAAAAATGAGCATTTGTCATACTCTAAAACACGTTCAAATGAGCATTTTGATACTCTAAAGCATGATTTTTAATCATTAAAAACTCATAAAAATGAGTATTTGTAATACTCTAAAACATTAAAATGAGGATTCTAATACTCTAAAGCATGAGTTTTATTCATAAAGACCCAATAATATAAAAATGAGTATTTATAATACTCTGATATATGTCAAAATGAGTTTTAGAGTATTTTTAATACTCTAAGCATGTTACAATTCACTCCAAGGAGATGGCAAAAGGATACTTTAACGTGAGCTGGCAGTGTGCTCATGCAGCCCAGTAGGCAAATCATGACCCAGGCTGCATCAGAGCAGTGTGGGCAGCAGGGCAGGGGAGGGGATTCTGCCCCTTGACTCTCCTCTGCTGAGACCTCACCTCCAGTCCTGCCTCCAGTTCTGGTGTCCCCCAGGACACAGAGCTGGTGCAGTGAGTCCAGAGGAGGCCACAAAGACGATCCAAGGGCTGGAGCACCTCTGCTACGAGGACAGGCTGAGGGAGCTGTGGGTGCTCAGCCTGGAGAAGAGGAGGTTCCAGGGGAACCTTAGAGCTGCCTTCATTTCTTCCCTTCAGTTAATTGTCATCAAGTTGATCAGCACTAGGTTGTGCTTCGACTCTGAAGACTCAAGGCAGGCTGAACCTTCCAGTCCTCTTCCTCCTTTTAAAGGGAGCAACCCACCTGGGAGGCATGTGCTGAATTTTTGCAGCTTATTTTTGCAGAGAGTCTCTGCTGCTTTCATGCTGATGGAACACATTTGAAAATGCTTATGAAAACTGCATTTGATGTTGATACTTTGAAAGTAAATGTGCACTTCTGGGAAGAAACAGGCTTTGAAAATATCTTTGCAGTTGGTTTGAAGCAGAGTTGGAAAGTTTGGAAAGAGCATGAGAAATGTATTTCATAGGCTGAGTCTTGCCCACTGCCGTCAGAGGTATTGGGCATTGGTGCAAATAGTTATGACCTGGTTGAGCAGCTGAGTCTAGTTGTGAGTGTCCCTGTCCATGGGGGGGAGGTTGGAGCAGATGATCTCTGAGGTCCCTTCTAACCTGAGCCATTCTGGGATTCTGTGATTCTACGACTTGAAGCTGCAGTGTGTCCTGTCAATGCAGCCCAGCTCTACAGTTATTTCTCTGACTGTAGCTACAAAATCCAGTCCTTAGTTGAAACTCCTCTTGGTTACATGTGTACTGAAACCCAAACTGTGGAGAAGTTTAAATTTCAACAAATTCAACTTTTTTCTGATGAACACAAAATAATCCTTCTTAAAAGAATTGCTGACAATTTCCTCCTGCAAAGTAGATTTCGAGAGCTGACACACGCTCACAGCCAGCCAGAGAGGTTATGTGGAAATTTCTTTGTTTAATTTCTGATTATGCATGAGAAGTTTAGAAGTTAAACTGAAATACCACAGTGATAAATAACAATCTGCAAAGAAATGGCAACAGGAGTGAATGACAGGACGAGGTTAAACGGTGAGCCCACACTCATTCTCTACCCCATCCTCCACGAGATATAAAAAGAAAATTCATCATCAAGATAAAATCATAACACAAAGGATAAGGCAGGTAATAGGAAAGGTGAAATAAAGCAGGGTGACAAAGTTCAGATACCTTCCCACTCCAGAAGAGATTTGATGAAAAATCCAACAGAGATATCTTTAATTGTTAGCATTTAAAGAGAGGTCTTAGTCATTGACAAAATCTCCGTCACTCATGGAGGACGAAATTCTCTGCAGAAGGCTCTTGGGTTTTTTGCTGTTAATCCAAATTGAGTTTCAAGGCAGTCACTGCATAAATTCTCAGTCCCAAAGGCTGACAAAATGCTGGGGAAATGCACTTGGTCTAATTCTGGTTTCATTTAACCTTGAGAAAAAAGAGTACATTTTGCCAACCATTTAGCAACCGTTCTTGTGCTGAGAGCTGCTGCAGGCTGCCACGCTGCAGGAAACAGCAGAGGAAACACAAACCACTTGAAGCTCAGATGAAATTATTCAGGCTCATTATTAATTGCCAGTGGTGTGACTTGGCTCACTTTGTGGCTCAGGGAAGCTCTGCTCCCTGGGGTTTATGCCGATTCATACAGGGGCTCAGTGCTTGCCTTGGCTCTGCCTTTGCACCCATTAGGAAAATTCTTCCTATTTCTATGGCTCTTCCTTGCCCAGGAGTATAAATAATAGGGTATAGGCAGGGTGGTGTTTTCTCAGGATTAGTGGTGGTAGTAGTAGGTGGTAAAAGCTGTAAGCTGCTGCCAAATTTGCTGCAAGGTCAAACCTATGTGAGGCCAGGAAGATGATACACTTTGAACAGAGGGAGTGGATGGAGCTACCTGGATGTGAGAGGATCTCACCTTCTTCCAACAAACCTTCTCAGCTGAGCTTTGCAATCAGGTCTGGGCAGATCTCAGAACATCTCCTCTCTATAGGAAGTGTTTTATTACAACTTGGCACACAATCAAATCTTTTTGCCTTTGTTTTTTTTTTTCCCCTTAATCTTTTTCCTCTTAAGCAAATACTTTGTATACAGAAATTCTGAACTTAAGTTAGGAATTGGCAAACCAAGGCATTTATAAATCCACTCAATGTGGTTCTTAGACTTTGGGGGTTTTGTTTTTCTATATGCTACATTTTGGTATGTCATAATATAACCTCAAGTTAACTGAAGGTGAAGTATTTAGCCTGCAACAGCACAGGCTGGCAATGTGCTGCACTTGATTCAAAGCACTTAAGCATATATATGACTTGGACTTCAGATTTCTCTCTGAAGGGCTAAAGCTCCATGACTGTGAGGGTGACATTCCTGGAAAAGTCTGTAATTTCCCTTGGCACCAGCCTTCATTTAGTCAAAATATTCCATCCACTGATGCCTTCATTTTTCTATCAGGATTCTGAAGTCTTCTGACGGTGATGATACTGGCAGAATAATTTTTTTGGGGGGGGTCTCTCCTTGATTTATTGCTTCAATATCATACTGCTCTTCTAACATTCATAGTTGTCCCTTAGGAAGAAATCCTCATACTGAGCTCTGTGTATTCTTCCTTACAGGCAGGCAAACTGCTTAAGGAGAAATAAGATGGGATCCCAGATCCTGTCTGTGCAATAATAATTGCAGCTTTCAGTTTGTCCTTACCTGTTTTGTTTTGCTACCTCTCTATTGCTCACTTCAAGCTAAGCTGAGAAGAAAGAGCTGTATATGAAAAGAACCTGTGCTGGTTTGAGGCTAACTGGAATATTTTTATAAAAAATTATATTCTAGGCTGTGCAAAGCAAACAGTGGTGATGTCTACTGCACTCATAGGTTTGCTGAGATGGATAAGGACACAGANTCTGATTTCTGGGAGGGGAATTGTGTTTCTGTATTGCTTTTAACTTGTCTATGTCTGTAACTATTCCTGTCTGTTGTGTATATCTCTGCCTGTACATTGTGCTGAGCTGTAAACAGAGCTTCAGTCCTTAACTGCCAGCTGCCTGAGTCTAGTCTGGGGGATTTTATAAAGTGGGGGGGCAGGGAACTCCCAAACCATCACTCCACCTTTTCTTAAAAGACACAGGCACCTTTTCACAGTAAGAGGGCTGAGATGATAAAAGAACTGCAAGTGTGTCTTTGCAAGCCAGTTCTCCTCAGGTCACAGCCACGTCTGGAGATGCTACACACTGCTAAAAAGGACTGGGCAAGAACTGTGAGGTGACTGAGGAGGAAATAAAGGAAACAGCGGAGAATGGGAGACATCAAGGATGAAGTAAGGACACGGAAAGTCTGACTCTGACAAATTGCAGTTCGGAGTAGGACGACAAAAACACCTACCCATCACTTCTTGTCCTTCCCTTTTCCCAAGCAGCCCACAGGTACAGGTCCTCCAGGCTCTGGAATCCTGACCTCGCTGATGAAAAGCAGCAACTATCATCAATCATCCTGATTCAAAGGCAGAGGCAGGAGCCTTCCCCAGGTCTTAGGGCCACTGCATCAAAAGCTCCACTGAACATACACGTGGACATCTGCAATCTATCACTTGGGATAGTTGTGGTGCCTCTGGTATGGGTGGCTAAATAAAACAATACTCTTCAGCATGAGGACTGAATGTACCCCACTGGGGATCTTTGCCCTTACAACGTTGCCTGTTCCCATTAGCGCTTCGGGACCCTTTGGGTGATCCTTTATCTGCTTTGTGATTGTAATTGTTACAGTTAGAAAGGATCCTAGAGGTCAGGGAGTATTTAGCAATTACATCTTCAACCTTAATTTCAGCTAGACTGAAAATGAAAAATGTCTCCTGCTGACACATTAACTCCAGTTGTACAACATAATTTCCCTGGCTGCCCAGGAATGTCAGTGATAGTTTGGAGGGAAGTGCTGCCTGTGGGAGCAGGGAATGAGAGGGATGCTGAGAATTAGCAGTTGTGTTGCATTTCAGCTGACTGAGGTTTCAACACTTCTAATGACAAAGTGTTGACACCTATTTATCACTTTACATTAGTTAAGAAGAATCATGCAGGACTGCATCATGCCACTTGCCTGTTGATTTGGGGGAGGAGCAGTTGAAATACAATAATGGATTTTTGGATAGCAATCTAGAACATTAACCACGTGAAAATGGAGATCCACAGGCTACAGTAAGTGGCTACACTTGTGCAGTCATAAAGCAGTGAGAGTGTTCCTCTGGTTTTTAGTAGTGCCCTCTGATCACTGACTCACAGAATGTGAGGGGTTG
>VWYK01113202.1:0-10468 GCA_013399775.1 Semnornis frantzii | reverse complement strand
GTATTTACAACTCTAGATAAATGTATTGTCCCATTTACTCCATAAGGAATATATGAAAAATTCTTTGAAATTCAGATTTTTATGTAAACAAGATAAGTATTTTTTTCAGAAATTATTTTTCTGTAAAAACATTCTATAGAGGACACTATGCCTTCTGTACTTCAGCCAGTCCAGGAAGATTCAGAGTATATATCATAGCATTCTAAAGGAAGACATTACGTGTTTGCTTCAACAAGTAGTTCTAACAGTCAGCATCTTATATTCCATTAAATTCAGTTGCACAAGGTATGTCTTTTAAAGGGTGTGAAGACAGAGCTTTTAATGGAGAGATGTCTGTGGAATAGAGTACACGTAACTGTAGGTCTTTCATCCTGTTCCTAGTGTGTTGTGAAGTAACTCCATATGTAGAATCCTTCAGATTATTTTTATGCTGCTACTGTTAAATAACAGTTCATTATTGAGTTTAAAGCTGCTACACATTCCAACATTGGCTAGACCTGTGGCAAACAGAACACTATCAATTTCCAACTTACCTCCATTCCACATAAATGGAGATAATTAGTGGTAGATAGCAAACGTTTGCATCAGATTCACAAAAGACAATGTGTATTAGATTGGTAGTAGGAGCACGTTGTGGTAGCTACTGTACGTGCGTACTTAGGGTGAGAAATGTGAAGCAGAGGATCTAACCACTTGAAGTGTAACTTTGATTTATGGAAATAAAGATTAAATTAAAATTGGTCAGTCTGTAGTTGGCCTTTCTGTGTTGTGAAACTACTGTATAGATCTGTGAATGGAAAGACTAGGACTTCTGAAGTAATAAAGCATCGAGGTCTGTCTATGATAGAAATGAGCTTATTAAGTGAGGGTTTCAAGTATTCTGAACAACTATCAAATGTACATTACAACTTCTGTTACTACATTATCCCTTGCCAGTTGTAAGGCTAACTAAAGACCTCATACGAAGAAAAACATTTTTGTTGTTACGAACTGCATTTACAGTAGGCATGTATGTAGTTGTATCTTTCTTCTCCCATTTTGGTTTTGCACATGGCTGTTGCCCTTTTAGTTTCATCTATAAAACTAGAACAACAAACAGTATTAAAACAACAGTTACAGTCTTCAAGAGACCAAGTTGTAGCATGCTGAGGGGAAAAAAAAATGTCATTGGTACTAATTAGGTAAGCATTGTTGTCCTGTTCAAGCTGCTGATGTTCTCTTTGTAGTACTTAGTCTTTCAAGTTTAGTCAAAGTAGACTAAAGCTTTTCTTTTTTTTTAATTAATGCCTACCTCATGTTAAGGTTTTTAATGTAATATATGCATAATCTTCCATTTTATGTCATTCCAAAAGTTAGTTATTTCTCACTGCTGAAAGTATTGCACTGTTGAACTTACTCTGCTTAAGCCGTCGCTATATGGGTCCTGGGGAGCACATTTATGGTGTACTCTCTCCTCCTTTACCACACAACAGCCTTTCCACATTTGCGCTCCCCATTTTACACACCACATACATTAAGCTATCCAAGTCTCATATCTAAGGTTCGTTTTCTGTTCTCAGTTCAGTTTGTTTCTCCTTTGAACACCAAACATCTTTTGGTGTATGACAGTCCTGGAAGTATTTTTACTAATGCTGTTGACTCTGAACTGCTGCCTGACTTCCTGGTGCTGTATTTCTAAAATAGTCTTTTCTGCTACAATATTTGTCTCAAAACCTGTCCTGAGAAGATTACTTCTAATGACCTCTAAGTCTAAGTGTTGTCTGTGGCATCTTCATTATTCCATAGGTGTAAGTCACTGTTTTTACCTCGATGTTAGTCCAACCCCCTGCATTGGAATGGTTTCCTCTAGATTCCAAGGACTAGTTGGTAGGTTTCTTCAGTGCTACTTTAAAAACACCATGACATAGCCCATTTCTTCATATTCCCTGACAAAATTAATCTGTAACCTTTTTTAAAAAATTTGGTAAACTACCTTCCAGTAAAGTAACCTTCAGCTAAAACTTGCTGACCAGCTCACCATATAATGGTGTAGGTTGGAAGGGGCCTCTAAAGGTTCCACTGCAGAGGTCTGTAATCCACCTTCCTTAATACAAGCCCAAATGAAACACACTACTCTGTGCCAATTCCACTTATACTTGATTATTGATGAGGATGGATGCTTTACAACCTCTCTGGCAGCCTTTGCCAAGTTTGACTCTGGTAAATACTTACACTGGGCCAGAAATTTCTGTATGCATTCTGGAAGGATAAGCAGCAATATACCAGAGTGCACACTGAAGAAAAGTCTGGCTTCTCTGCACTCTGCTCTTACATAGCTGCTGACAGCACTAAGATCTCAATGCACCCTTTCTTCTCTAGGCTGAACACAGGCCATGTGTGCCAGCCCAAAGCTGAGGACTCCAGCATATGGTCCCACAAGTGCTGAATGGGGTGGACAAATCACCTCCCTCAACCTCCTAGTTATGTTCTTGCTAATACGGCCTAGGAAGGCATTGGCCTTTTTTTGCTGCAAGGTACATTGCTGGCTCATGGTCAGCTTGCACTCTGAATGGCAGCCCTGTCCTCTTATATAGTGTCTGGTCATCTCAGTGGGCAAATTTGCTGAGAATGTGCTTAGTCTTCCAGGTTGCTGTAGCTTAAGGGTTAACTGCTGTGCTATAAAGTGGTATTCCTCCTAAATGGGTACAAAGTCCATCCCAAGGGGGAGGCATGAGATAGTATAATGTTATTCCCTTTTCCTGCATATTTCTCTATTTAGGAGGCAGAGCTTGCAGTAAGCACGCTCTTGGCTGCTGCTTTTGCTGGGCAGGAGGGAGCCTTGCTGCTGGCTGGGGGCTATTTTTTGACTAGTGAGGCCTAGCCCATTGCAAGGCCCAATCCATGGCCTATTCTGGTTTTGTATATATATCCCTTCTGCCTTACCACCTTTTGTACTTTGTTTACTTTTGTAAATATTACTGTTGCTAACTTCCAGTTCCATTCAGGTGGTTTTATTTACTCTTTTGGGGTAAATTCTGCATTGTCTTGAGCTGGAAGTTCAAGCCAGGACAGTTGTTTATAAAGAATAAACAATTTCCTCTTAGGTATTGATTTGATAGTCAAGCAGTATGATTTGGCTGACAGCCATACTTGAAGCCTGATGGCCCAGACAACTTTCTAGCAACCTTATTTCCCAGTTATTCAATCTATAACTCATCAGTTTGGCTATACCAAAGTCCATGGTAAAGTAAAAATATATAGCATCCACCAGTTTCCCCTGGCCCACAGCTGCTTGCCATAGTTCTGTAGCACCAGTAACTGGATAAATTATTTTTTGCAAAGAAGTAATTAATGCCATGATGCAAGTATCTGTTCTTCAGCAACTGGTCTACCTTGCCTTTGAGCAACCCTAGTTATTTATTGCCTTCACATAATCTGAAGATTTTCTTACTAAACATTTAAATCTCAAAAATAACATAAAAAGCCTTAAAGCAATAATCGTCTAATTGTAACTGATTTATTTGGAATAAAGAAATGGAGGAGAGTTCTCCTGTGTTGCAAGTGTCATTATGTTACTGCCATTGTTAAAAATACATCAGACCTCAGTTCCCCAAGACACTTTTGTTCTTCTCCCACTCTAGTTCCCAAACCGTCTGGCAAAGCACACAGTTAAAACTGCTGTCCTGTGCCAGCGTGTGGTCTAGGCTTATCCTTATGTGCACTGAGAGCCACAAAGGTGACAGGACTGGAGCATCTCTATTACAAGGAGAGTCTGAGAGACCTTGGGCTTTTTGGCCTGGAGAAGACTGAGGTGATCTTACCAATGCTTATCAGTACCTAAAGGTGGAAGTCAAGAGGAGAAGGTTGAGCTCTTTTCAGTGGTCCCCTGTGACAGGACAAGGGAAAATGGGTGCAAGCTGGAACACAGGAGATTTCACTTAAGGAAAAGCTTCTTCAAGAGTGATGGAGCACTGGAACAGACTGCCCTGAGGTAGTGGAGTCTCCTTCTCTAGAGACTTTGAAAACCTGCCTAGATGTGTTCTTGTGCAACCTGATCTAGGTGAACTTGTTTTAACATTTGGGGTGGACTAGATGATCTCTGGAGGTCCATTCAAGTTCTTAACATTCTGTGACATATTTCCTGATAGTTTACCCAGTTAGGACAGCTGGTAATCCCTGAATTGAGGCAGTAACCTGAAATTATCCTGGAGAGGAGGTCAAAGAACATGCCCTGGGGCAGAGAGTTACCCTCTGCTGTTCTCAGACTTCACTGTGATTCCAGAACTCTTTCTGAGCTCTGAATATGCCCTTCAGTTGAGACCTATTCAGTAGGCTGGTTAAGTTAATCTTGTGGCAGTTATTTACGAAAAAAGTTATTGGCTAACATCTTTCCTGTTAAGATTCAGTATACTGAGTTATGAATGCTGATCTCCTAAGTTCAAGTCATTACTTAAATGATTGATTTGGTATGGGATGTGTTTTCAACACGTATCTTAAAAAGGTATTCAGTAAACCCTGAAGGCAAAATGAGAGGCTAAATTTAAATGCAGTTACAGTGCAGCACTCTTCTAAATTTGTTGATTAAAGTATTTCACACAATTTTGAATCCAATCCACACCTGATGTGATAAATCACTGATTAGATGATAGCATTAGTTATAACTTGAGACTGGCAAAAATCACCTCGTGCCCTAATTTATATCAGACAGGTTAAATTAAAATTACTTCTCACAATCAAGCTTCTCACTTGCCATCCTACTGTTCTACCACTAGACACTAGATCTTGCTGGACTAGCAACACTGCAGTTGCAGTATCAGTAAGGCATTAGATTGGCCCATTTCAGTGCCACACAGTGGCATCTTAGGACTAAAATGTACAAAATTTCAGAGCCAACTTTTGCATGACAATGCATAATAATGCTGTGTTAAGTAAATGTAATACATAACCCTTGTTTTAAACTTTAAACCAGTACCTCTACCCAACAGGCTGTATGAATACTGCATTTGGCTTGCTACTCATGCAACAGAATTACTTGCATTGAGAAACATTGTTTCTTTTTTACATTTTTTTTTATAGTATAGCAGTAAAGCAAAATTAATTACAGTCTGTTGTCTTTATAAGAAAGTGAACAGATAGCTCCTATAGTGAGCACTAGGTCTCTAAGTGCAGGGTTCTACACTTTGGCCACAACAACCTCGAGCAGCACTACACACTGGGGACAGAATGGCAGGAGAGCAGCCAGGCAGAAAGGGACCTGAGGGTGCTGGTAGATAATAGCTGAACAGGAGCCAGCAGTGTGCCCAGGGGGCCAGGAGAGCCAATAGCATCCTGGCCTGGATCAGGAACAGTGTGGCCAGCAGCACAAGGGAGGTTATTCTTCCTCTGTACACAGCGCTGGTCAGGCCACACGTTGAGTCCTGTGTCCAGTTCTGGGCCCCTCAATTCAAGAGAGATGTTGAGGTACTGGAATGTGTCCAGAGAAGGGCGATGAAGCTGGTGAGGGGCCTGGAGCACAGCCCTGTGAGGAGAGGCTGAAGGAGCTGGGGGTGTGCAGCCTGGAGGAGGCTCCAGGGTGACCTCATTGCTGTCTACAATTATCTGAAAGGAGGTTGTAGCCAGGTGGGGGTCAGTCCCTTCTCCCAGGCAACCAGCAAAAGAACAAGGGGACAGAGTCTCAAGTTGTGCCAGGGGAGGTCTAGACTGGATATTAGGAGGAAGTTCTTCACAGAGAGAGTGATTGTTTTTCGAATGGGCTGCCCAGGGAGGTGGTGGAGTCGCTGTCCCTGGAGGTGTTCAAGAAAAGACTGGATGAGGTACTTAGTACCATGGTCTAGTTGACTGGATAGGGCTGGGTGATAGGTTGGACTGGATCATCTTGGAGGTCTCTTCCAACCTAGCTGATTCTGATTCTATGATCACTAATCATAGAATCACTAATCATTCCTAGATTCACCTTGTTCATTACAGCAACTCCAATGCTTTTCTGAGCAGCTGGTGAGCCATTTCAGCTCACTAAGCAGTAGAAACTGCAAACATTAAACATGTTTCCTGATGTAAGTTTTTTAATTTTCATGAGCTGTACTGACTTGTTGGAGAGTTACAAAAATATCAGAAGCAGCTGGAGAAGATGTCAGAGAAAGCCTGACAGAGATGATGCCAGTCTTGCAGTGTTACACTGTTAGATTAATTCAGTCCACCTCATAAAGCTATACATTGAGAAAGCCACCAACTGATCTGAAATCCCTTGTTTGAAAAATGCAGCATCAGACATTTTTAAGCATGAATCTGGACCACTGTAAGACAGTTGAAATATCAGCAAGTATATATTGGCTGATATATCAGTGATAAGAACAGATTAAAGGCCCTCTGCCCTATCTCAAGTTCCTTTCTTGCAAACTTATTTAATGCACAGCACAGGGCACAATTATCAGAGCTGCTAAAACACAAAGTAGGCAGTTTTTTTGGACCAGGCCTTGCCGTCCTTAGCCTGCCTTCACATGTGGGTCAAAGCATTTATTTAAAACTCTTGCCACTTTCCATCCAAAAGAAGTGCTGAAAACAAAAATCTGTACCTTAGTGCCTCCCAGGTCATGGAAAGCTTAGCACACCAACAATTCATCCTACAGTCAAAATTTCTTAACTGGGCCAAAATGGTATCATGTTTTCCCCATTAATTTATGGTGCTGCCTTGAAGCACATGCTAGCGATTTCCTTGGACTAAGGGAAGAAAAAATCCCATGAAGCAGCGGGACTGGCGAGAGCTGGTACAAGTGCTGGCAGACCGAACGTGAAGGCGCAGGCCGTGAAGGCAACGCTGATTACCAGGCCCCGTTTCCCTCACTCGGCTTTCCATAGGCAGTGGGAGTGCCTCAGCGGCTGCCAAGCCACGCGGACCTTCCAGCCCTAGAGGTGGCCGGTCCGGTCTCCATGACTACAGCGCCTCTGGCCCCACCGCGGCCGCGGGAGGGCTGGCTGCGCTGCACCGCGCCACGCCACGCCACGCCACGCCACGCCACGCCACGCCACTCCCCTCCCTCCGGCCGCCGCCTGGCGCCCAGCTCCCGTTACCCCGTGCAACGGCCACCCACGCCGGACGCCGAGGCCATGGGAGAAGACAGCGGCAGCCATGAAGGAGACCGCTGCCGCCTGGCGCTGGAGCTGGAGCGGGAGAGGCAGAAGAAGTGAGTTCCAGGCGGAGGACAGGGCTGAAGCTGAGCACCGCAGCGGCCAGCTGCTCTCAGGAGCAGGCTGTGCCGGCTCCCTGCGGCAAAATGATGGTTGTTCGGGCGTGCTCCGGCGGATGCGGTGGGTGGGGAGCGCCCCGGCGGCTGTGTGTGTCCCATGAGGTCCTACAGCTCGGCCCCGTTGTGCTGCGAACGCGGGTCTGGTGAGGCACGGGGTGTGGTGGCAGCACCAACAGCTGGCCAAAGGCCCAGCTGAGACCGGCACGGGGAGCCTAAGTTGGAGTCAAAAATTAGGCCAGTACTGAAGAGGCGTGAAGATAGCACTGGGCCACTAAACACTGCTGAGCTGCTCCCTCACTCCTCTCCTAGTGGAACGAGGGAGAGAATGGGAAAGGTAAAAGTGATAAAAGTCCTGGGTTGAGATAAAGGCAGTTTAGTAAGTTATAAAAAATAAATGAGAACAATAAAAAAGGAAACAGAAAGAAACCCGAGAAAAGCTTGTAACACAAATGAGCCCTCTCTCATCACCACCTGACTAATGCCAATCCCCGAGCAAGACAGCCCCAGCAAACTCCAATCCTCCAGGTTTTGTTGCTGAAGATGGTATGGAATATCCCTTTGATCAGCCAGATTTAGCTGTCTTGACTGTGCCTGTCTCATCTTCCTGTGCATTCCCAGCCTGGTCGGTGGCAAGGCAGCATAAAAACTGGCAAAAACATTGATCTATAAGCGCTGCGTCGGAGTAGCAAAAAGATCGGTGTATTATCAACACTGTTTTTGTCACAAATCCAAATCAGCACCATGAGAGCTACTATGAAGAAAATTAGATGTTTCCAAGCCCAGACTAGAATACTGGGCTTAGAAGCCGTGATGGGGGAAAAGAGACAAGACTTCACATGGGTTCATGCCTGTTCAGGGGAAGAAAAATCAAATAGACAATGAGGTGCTCTTCAAACACATTTCTTTCCACAATGTTGAATAAAACTGAGAATAAAACTTCTCTGCTATCAGTATGTATCTCACAAACCTGCAGGGAAGATATGGCATCTCTTTAGTGCAGTTTGCAGAGAAGGTGAGGACTTGTTATTGCTACCAATTAGTCCCTTTGCTTAAGCAGCAAATGTTTCCGTGTTCTGATAACTGCTGAGTTCTTGCAGTGCCGCAATTCTCAGATTTTTTTTCCCTAGTTTTCTTAGGAAGTTAAACACTTTTCCCCGTGTTAAAGAACATGATTGCCTTTAGAATGTCCATAAATGAAAAGTTAGAAATCTGTCAGAAGTGCCCATGCTGCCTTAAGTCATACTCTTCATATTTACATTTCCAAACCATTTTCAGGCATTCTAACCCATACTGATTTCTCCCCTGGACAATGTTTCGTTTTGTGACTGAGCTGTAGATTCTCTTCAAATTAGTCCTGCAATTGTGGATTTTTATAAAATTTTTATTCACTACTGGAAAAGGGGAAGCCAATATTATCAGAGTCAGAATGGTTAGGCAGCTCCTCTGTTCAAAATGGCACAAAACACCACCTTGGATATATTTGCATCAATATGTAAGCTAATGACCTTTTACTAAGGTCTCTTGGGCGATAGTGTGACAGTGTAATATATCAATTATTCTCAGCATGCACTGATTTTTTTACTTGATACAATTATATTCCAGGTATTCAGGTAAAAAATCAGAATATTCCTGTCTTTGTTTCACACACCCTGGATGTGTTTAAGGGTCGTTTGGATGTCATGCTTAGGGATATGGTGTAAGGTGAATCTTGTACAGTAGGGTTATAGGTGGACTTAGTGATCCTGAGGGTCTTTTCCAGCCTGGATGTTTCTGGAATTCTGTGTGATTCACTGCTCTGATTTTTTAATTATTACTATTCTTTTTTATTAGTAAAATCATAGATTCTTTTTGCACCGTAAGTTCTTGCTAATATTCCTGAGAATTTTCTCCAAGATTGGGCCCAAAACTTTGTACACATTATGAAGTGGTGATTTAATCACTGATGAAAAGAAGATATATAATTAATAAAGCCTTTATTTTGATGACATTACACTTAAAAGACTGACTGCTCCAGGTACACTCTGGACCTGTTTCCTTGTATGTACAAATAGACTATACCATTATTCCCAATTTCACAGAAATTATTTATTCAACCCAACTGTTAATGACCTGGCTTGTTAGATGTCTACATCTAAACCAGTGGCATGTATAGTCAGTGAATATGGAAGGGCTCTTTGACGGTGATTCATCTGACCTACTTTGGCTAGTTGGTTTAGCATGAAATGACTTACACTTTAGGTGGTGCCTGTTTCTCTCCTTTGGCTATAAAGCAAGCTGAGGGTGACTGCCTTGCAGATAGATGTTTGTATCCCTTCACAACCTTGTCTTTTTACTGGCTTGCTTACTCATACACAATATGATTATTGTGCCATTTAGGCAGTTTGCTAACAGCCCACATATCTCTTAAAACTTAAGAGATTTTTACTTCAAAGAGTAAAATTGAATCATCCATATCTGTACCTAAAGTACCTGCTGACTCTCAATGACGGGATATAGTACTGTGAAATCTTTTGAAAGTTTTAATGAATGTCAGCTTAAACTGACTGAACTACTTTAAACAAGATTTAGTACAGGTTTGATTGGGAAATGTCATGGCAAATACTTGTCTGAGAGAGAAGACATATAATACTGCAGTATGCTTCTTAATAGGCAAAGATATTTTAAAGCCATGTTTTGATGCATGTCAGCTACACACTAATGTTGATGGAGTTGTGTGTTAATTCCACTTGTGGGACTTCAGCTTCTGTGGTTTTTGTGGCAAGGAAAGCTGCAGAATTTTCCTAGCACACTTCTGCCTGCAAGTGTCAGAAAGAAGTCTGTAGCTTTAGGTACTTCCCTGTTGTGCTTAGTGCACTGCACGTTATTGTTTCTGCTTTATTCATAGGTTCTCTACATTTTATCTTCAACAGGAATCAGTAAAGGTTTGCCATGTTACAAGGCTAATGCCCTAGAACTGGTGGTTGTGTGCCTTGAGCTTCTGGAATGTTTCAGTGGTTTTCTTCTCCACTATAGTNCTAATGCCCTAGAACTGATCGTTGTGTGCCTTGAGCTTCTCCTGGAATGTTTCAGTGGTTTTCTTCTCCACTATAGTAAATGGCTTCAGGCAGCATTTTGCCTAATATATGTACCAGATACCTAGATCTAGGTAGAAAAAGGTTCAGGAAAATGGCCTTCAGCCTGAATAGCTGTCACTTTCGAGTAAAATATCACCTCTATGCTGTTTTAAAAAGGAACTTAGCAGTTTT
>VWYK01113201.1:6691-21670 GCA_013399775.1 Semnornis frantzii | reverse complement strand
TTTTTCTTTTTCTTTTTTTTTTTTCCTGCTGCTTTGTTTTCTGGTGTGCCACCAGGGGGGGGGGAAGGTCCTCCTGGGAAGGGCTGTTCTTTAGTTTGCATTTTTTTTTTCTTTTTAAAAAAGTTTGACCCTTTTCTATCTTCCTTTCCCTCGCTCATTCCTTCGGCTGTGGGTTTAGCTTGGTGTCATCATCGTCGTCATGAGTCTTCACTCTCTGTCGTCACCGCAAGGCTGGGCCTGGTGCTCGAGGACAGGGATGTTCCTCTGGGGGTGCCTAAAGCAGAGGAGAAGGGAAGCGAAGGGGCGGCACGGCGGCGGTTATCCCAGGTACCAGGACTGCCAGGAGAGAAAAGAGAGGGTGGCATTAGTGCCCTGTGCCCTGCGAGACAGCTGTCACCCTGCTCGGCTTGCCCTGCATGGGGCTGGTATCTCCGTTCCTGCATTGAATTTCTCAGTTCCCTGCTCCAGTGCCACCCACATCTCCCTTCGTGGCTGCTCCCTCTGCACCTCCGTGGTGAACACGACACTCCTCAGGTTCCACGTGGGGATGGGTGGTGGGTGGCAGAGCTGGGGACCCCGTGGGGTGGCCCCTTGTCTCCCTCCCATTGTCTCCCCTTTGAAGCCTCAAGTCCAAGTTCGGCCCTGATTACCTCATGTCTGGTTTCCGTTGGCAACAGACAGCTCAGCGCTGCCGCTTCCCTTAACCCTTCCTGCCCCTGCCACACATGACCCAAGAGCAGCAGGTCTTAGCTGCCCCTCCCAGGCACGCGGGCAGCACTTTGTTACCCATCCCTCAGTGTCCCCATGCACAACATCCCTGAGCCCTGGGGAGGCTCCTGGAGTGTGACCAGACTCACACGGAGACTGAGGCTGTGAGTGCCCATGACCCTTGGGGTGCAGAGAGCCTGGTACCCTGATTCCCCAGGTTCTCCCAGTGCTACCCCATGTCTGCTCTTTAGGGACCCTTGAGGTGCACATCCCACTGCACTCTGCCCACGACTGGGGAAACTAAGGCAAAGCAGGGGGCTGTACTCAGAGCTGGGTGCCCGGTGTTTGCCCCCTGCTATGGCATAGCACCCTGAAGTGTCCCAGCACACAGTCCCTACCCCCATGGCACAGCACAGTGTCCTTAGTAGTCACACCCGGCAGGTGCAGCAACCCAAGATGCCCCTGGCACGGTGCATGCACACCCCCATCCTATTGTCCTGGCACTGGTGTCATCTGTCTTCCAAAGATGCTCCTGCTGGGACCACCAAGAGCAGCCAACTCATATCACAAGCGAGGCAAGGTGCAGGAGCTCCTGCCCTAGCCTCATGGCACTGCCCGTGGCGTTGGCACCAGCTCACGAACAACTGGTTCAAAATTCCCCAGGACTAATGAGAAGGCCCTGGAAAGGCGCAAGCTGCCTCCTACTGTGGCTGGCAGGCACAACTGGGTGAGAACCTTGTGCTTGTGCCCAACTGGAGATGAGGCACATGGCCCCAGCACCCTTGTTAGGGGATGTTGTGGGTACGTGGGCAGTCTGGCTGTGCCACAGTGCCATGTGGGGTACAGCTGGAGCCTGGTGAGAGAAGGTGAAGGTGCCATCCACAGACACAGCAGTGAGTTCTCTCTACTGTGGGGGACCCTTAGTGGCCCCAAGCCACCATCAGTGCCCAAGGTCCCAGCACAGGGTGTCAGGTGGTGACACCCATGGTGGGGATGCCATGGTAGCAATGCCCAAGGTGGTAACAACCAGAGTGGTGATGCCAAGGCAGTGGTGCCCACAGTAGCAATGCCTGCAGTGGCAGTGCCAGGGCAGCAATGCCACTGTGGTCATGCCCATGGTGGCAATAGCCACAGTGGCAACACCCACAGAAGCAGAACCCATGGCACTGATGCCACCACAGCAATGGTATGGCAGCAATGCCTACACCAGCAATGTCACAGCAGTGGTACCCATGATGCTTGAAACAGTCATGGCCGTGGTGGCAGTGCCTATGGCAATGATGGTGAAGCCCATCACGGCAACGGCCCCAGTGGCCATGCCCATGACGGAAATACCATGGCAGCGATGCCATGGCAAGGATCCCATGTCAGCAACGCCAGAGTGGTGATACCCACGACGGTGATGCATGCAACAGCCATGCCCACAGCGATGATACCCACGGTGATGCCACGGCGGTGGTGCCCTGTATGAGGGCAGGAGGGTCCCCCCAGCACCATCCCCACTCTCACCTGTGCCTGATAGATACTCCCAGGATCCCTTGGTCCTAATCCCACGAAGGAACGGTTCGCAGGGGGCGTGCCTGGTGCAGAGTAGGCTGGGGAACAAACGAGAGCTCATTAACGGCGCTGCCGGAGGCACTGCCACTGCCCCCCCCAGGCCAAGCCCGGCCTGCTCCCTGGCACTGCTGGGACGGGCGTCCCGGGCACCCGGAGCCGGCGGCCGGGCAGCAGCCCTGGCTGAACAAGTGAGTGGAGGTTGGGGACGCTGCGATGCCACCTGTGCCTGTGCACTGCTAGGGCAGGCTGAGGAGAGCGAGATGCCACAGGGTGTGGGTGTAGATGGGTACTGCCCTTCCTTGCTGGTGCTGACACTTCCCGAGCTGCCATGGGTAAGATGTGATGGGAGCCACCACCTCCACTCAGCCACAGCGCCCTGCTGCCACATCCATTCTCCAGCTGGGGCCCGGCACTGGCACTCGCAGCCAGCTGGCCTCTGCACCTCTTGGGGACAGCCAATGTCCCCTGGGTGTGTCCTGCCCCGAGGCCAGGGCCAGGGCACTGGCACCTCTCAGCCCTTCCTCGTGGCTGTGGCCCCATCACCAGGCAGGTCATGCCACTCTGAACTCTCCTCTCCAGGTCAGCCAGGCTTTGACTTCTTTACACCACATAACCCACTAGTGGCACCCAGCAACGGCCTGTCCCCTGTGGGGACACGGCAGCCTCTCAGGGTACCAGGAGACATCCAGCGAGTACAGGAGGACAAGGACAGGGACAACTGCCTTGCAGAGTGCAGCAATGGCACAGCGTCCCACCGCATGCCGCGTCGCCAGCCTAGGGGCAATGCCAGTGTCTGCCCTCTTCAGCCTCTGTCTCAGCACTCCAAAATCCTCCTGGCCAAGACCCTAAAGCTCCTCTCCTGCTTGAGCAGAGGGGAACGAGCTATCAACCACTGCTGCTAACGGAGGTCCCCCAGGCACCTCCCACCAAGGGCTCTGGGGGGCAGCACACGCAGTCCTTGCACCTGTGCCACTTCACAGCCCTTGACCAGACTGCCCAGTGCCAAGGATGCCTGAGGCTGCGAGAAGAGCCCCATGCGGCGCAACCACGCACACTGCCCCCAGCCCCGGCACAACACCCACACCGTCTGCTCCCCGCACCACTGGCAGCACCACCACTGCTGGGCAGCGGGAAACTGAGGCAGGGAGAGACAACAGCCTCCCCTCAAAGACCTGCCTGTGCTGGAGGGGTTTGGGCAGGGCATTGGCTTGGGGGAGCCCTGCCATGGCTCCACTCCTGCTCCTCTGGATGTCTCAACAGGACGCAGGGCTCGGTTGGTCCCTGGGACCAGCACGGGACCCTCCAGCTTTGAGGGACACAACAGCTGCCTGCCCAAACCCTGCCAGTTCCGACCTGCCTGAGACCCAGCAAACTCATTGTGTGCCAGCTGCCACCCTCTCCCCGGCTGTGGGGAGGCCACCTCCACCAACACCCCCAGCAGCTCTGAGATGGGGGATGACACTCTAAGGGGGCTGCAAGAGGAGGGGGCCAGCCGGGCCGGGGAGAGGGTGGGTGCCGCGGGGTGCTTACTGGGTGATGTCGGTGAGGTCGTCCCTCCCTCGGTAGTTGTCGTGGTGGATTTGGTGTCAGGAGAGACGGCCAAGCGGGGCATGCCAGGGGGAGGTGGCGGCGCCAGCATCTGCGTGGGCAGGTAGTGGCTGGGCACTTTCACTTGACCACTTCCATTTAACTGGGGACACAACACAGACAGAAAAACAAACAGCACAAGCCATTAGGAAGCACGTGCAGCACCGGCAAAGCCGGTCTGGTGAGCCCCCAGTGCCACCTGGCACAGGCATGGAGCATCCCTCATCACTGACATGAGTTTGTTGGGTCTCAGAGCAGCCCTGAACAGACGGCGCCGGCAACAGGGAAATCACGGCGGTGCTGGGGGGTTCGGGGGTCAGGGGCCATGGCGACGCATGCCAGGGTATGGGCGCTGTGCCCTCCTCTCCAGGGCAGCAACAAGCTTTTGAAGCTGTCACCTGCTGGGAAGGGGCACCTTCAGTGGTAGTGCAGTGCTGGCCTTCGAAGATTCCTGTACCACCAGCTCCCTGTGCCTGACCCGGTAGGAAGCCGCTCCAAATCCAGTCTCTGCCAGCCTGGCACTTAGTTGCTGCACGAGGGAAGAGCACCCCTCACCCTGGCAACCAGTCTCGCCGAGTCACCACCAGTTGTGCAGGTTACTGGGTACAAGGGGTGCTGTGTGTATGGGGTGCTGGCTGAGTGGGGTGCTGTGTGTGTAGGGTGCTGTGTGCATGGGGTACAGGGTTCTGTGTGCACTGGGTGTGCAGTGTGACAGGTGTGTGAGGTGCACGGGGTGCTGGGTGTGTGGGGTACTGTGCATGTGGGGTGCTGGGTGTATAAGGTGCTGTGTGCATGTGGTGCTGGGTGCTGTGTGTGTGGGGTGCGGGATGTGTAGGGTGCTGGGTGCATGAGGTGATGGGTGTGCAGAGTGCTGGGTACTGGGTGTGTGGGGTGGTGGGTGTATGGGGTGCTGGGTGTGTGTGGTGCTGGGTGTGTGTGGTGGTGGGTGTATGGTGTGCTGGGTGTGTGTAGTGCTGGGTATATGGGGTTCTGTGTGTGTAGGGTGCATGGGGTGCTGTGTGCTGGGTGTGTGGGGTGGTGGGTGTATGGGGTGCTGGGTGTGTGTGGTGCTGGGTGTATGGGGTTCTCTGTGTGTAGGGTGCTGGGTGTGTGGGGTGCCATGTGCTGTGTGTGGGAGGTGCTGTGTGTGTGGGGTGCAGGGTATTGTATGCACCGGGTGTGCAGGCTGTTGGGTGCATGGGGTGTTGGGTGTGTGCGGTGCTGGGTGCTTGGGGTGCTGGGTGGGGTGCTGAGTAATGGGGCACAGAAAACCACAGGCAGCATGGTATGGCCCTGCCACATCCATAGGGATGCTGAGGGACACCAAGCAGTGGCAGGGCTCATGGATCGCCAGCCAGCTGCGTGGGCATACAGGGCACGCAGGGCACCTCGCTCTCCTGGGCATGCTGGTGGACAGTGGCTTTTGGTGACGGTCACACATCCCCTGCTGCATGCCCAGCTCCCACCAGACAGCCCTGGCTGATGGCCCAGCCCAGGCACCCTGCCACCCTGCCTTCTGTAAGAGAGAGTGCTCTGTGCCGAGCCAGGGGACAGCACCTCCATCGCTGGAGAAACGAGATGCCAACACCAACCAGGCACAGTGACGCACCCGAAACAAGTAAGGCACCAGCTGGAGCAACTCAGCCCCAGCCGAAGTGGCAGGAACGCTCTACCAGTCTGGGTGCTGGCACCTTAGTGCCACCAGAGCACCAGACTCCCGACGTGTGGCAGTGGTGGCGGCGAACGGCGGTGGCAGCAGACGATCCAGCGGACGTCCTTCTGGCAGCCCAGCCCATAGTAGCCCCTGGCACCCCACAGCGAGGTCGGTGATGGGATGCAGGGATGGGGCTGGGTCCTTACCGGTCCGGGCTGCTGGTTGGACGGGTCGCAGGCCAGAGAGACGAGATCCTTCAGCGGGTCCTGCGGGTTGAGATGAGGAGGATACCGAATGGCCGTGTGGGGGAAGTAGGTGGAGGCTGTCTGGGGGAGGATGGAGGTGGTGGGGAAATGCAGAGCAGACGACGGGTGAGGGCTTCGAGTGATACCTGTGGGAGAGAACAGAAGGGGGTCCCCTGGTGTCATTGCGAGTTAGCCACCGGCCCAGCCCCCACCCGCTTGCCCGCTCCCTCCGTGCCTCGGCTTCCCTGTGGGGACACTCACCGCTGTGCACGGCGATGACAGGACGGTGGTGCTGTGTGAAACTGCTCAGTCGGGGAGAGGAGTCCTGCGGGGAGGGGCTGTTGAAGGGAGACTTGTCCATCTCAGTCTTCTTCACGGTGGGGGAGATGCCTGGAGAAAGCAGAGCACAGTGTTACGGCTCAGCAGCTGCTGCAGAACCTCACAGCCTGTGCACGTAGGCACGGGTGGGCATCTCTGGCAGCATCCTGCAGCTGTGCACTCGCACAGCCCAGGGCTCAGCACTGGGCCAGTCTTGCTTAGTATCAGTGATCTGGATGAGGGGACTGAGTATTCTCAGTAAGTCTGCAGGTGACACTAAATTGGGTGGCAGTGCTGATCTACTCAGAGGTAGGAAGGCTCTGCAGAGCATTTGGCCAGGCTGGATTTATGGGCCCAGGTCAGTGGCCAGTGACCTGGCCTGGATCAGGAATGGTGTTGCCACGGAAATGATCAGGCACTGGCGAGGTCACACCTTGACTACTGGGTTCTGTTTTGGGACCCTCACTTTAAGAAGCCTTTCCTTGTGAGGACAGGCTGAGGAAGCTGGGGTCTCTGTAGCTTGGAGCAGCTCAGGCTGCTCTCATCCATGTTGATAAAGATGTGCAGGGCGCTGTCAGAAGGACACAGCCAGGCTCTGCCCAAGGATGTCCAAGGACAGGATAAGGGGCACTGGGGGCAAGCTGGAGCAGAGGAGGTGCCAAGGGAGCAGAAGGGAAAACTTTGTGAGGGTGATACAGCCCTGGAGCAGGCTGCCCAGAGAGATTGTGGAATCTCCTCTGGAGGCATTCAAAACCCACCTGGATGTGTTCCTGTGTGACCTGCTCTAGTTGGTTCTGCTCTGGCAGAGGGCTTGGACTGGATGATCTTCTGAGATCCTTTCCAGTACCTAACATTCTGTGATTTTTTGAGGTGCAGGAGAAGGTTTGGAGAAGGGCAAAGAAGGTGAAGGGCCTGGAGAACAGCTCTGGTGAGGGAACTGGGGTTGTTTAGTCTGGAAAAGAAGGCTGAGGGGCGACCTCCCAGTCCACTACAACTGCCTGAGAGGAGGCGGGAGTTAGGTGGGGGTTGGACTCTTCTCCCAAGTAACTAGCAATAGGATGAGAGGAAATGGCCTGAAATTGTGACAGGGGAGCCTTAGGTTGGAGATAAGGGAAAAACTCTGTTGCAACAGTGGTCAAAGATTGGAACAGGGTGCCCAGGGAGGTGCTGGAGTCCCCATTCCTGCAGATGTTAGAGTGTAGAGCCATGGGACTTGAGGACACACTGGTGTTGGGTTGATGGCTGGCCTGGATCTCTGAGGGCTTTCCCATCTGTAATGATGCTGTGATTAGATTGGCTGCACACACACATGACTCTGTGTGTCAGTGTCCCTGTGGACATGCAGAGGTGCGGAGAGCTGAGTGTGCATGCACACGTGCAGAGCTGTGTTCACAGGGTCACAGGATGTTAGGGGTTGGAAGGAGCTCTGGAGACCTTTGAGTGCAATCCCACTGCCAGAGCAGGACCATAGAATCCAGTGTAGGTCACACAGGAACACATCCAGACAGGGCTGGAGAAGGAGACTGCACAACCTCTGGGGAGCCTGTGCCCGTGCTCTGCAAGTCTTTAAGTCAAGTTCTTTCTCATGTTGAGGTGGAACTTCCTGTGCTGCAGTTCACCTCCTATCCCAGGGCACGAGTGAGCAGAGGCTGTCCCTGTCCCTTCCTTCCTGACCCTCAGCCCTCAGATATTTATAGACATTTATCAGATCCTCTCTCAGTCTTCTCTCCAGACTGAACAGTCCCAGGGCTCTCAGCTTCTCATCACCAGGCAGTGCTGCAGTCCCTTCAGCATTCTTGTAGCCCTCCCTAGGACTCTCTCCAGTAGATCCCTGTCCCTCTTGAAATAGGGAGTCCAGAACAGGATCCAATATTCCAGGTGAGGTCTCACCAGGGCAAAGCAGAGGGGGAGGAGAACCTCCCTGGATCTGCTGGCCACACTCTTCTGAATGCCTCCCAGGATCTCATTTGCCTTCTTGGCCACCAGGGCACTTTGCTGTCCATGCAGAACTTGTTGCCCACCAGCACTCTCAGGTCCTTCTCCACAGGGCTGCTCTCCAGCAGATCACCTCTGGTGCAGTTTATTTTCCTTCCCAGGTGCAGGACTCTGCACATCAGTTGAACCTTATGTTGAACCTCATCAGGTTCCTCTCTGCACAGCTCTCAGCCTGTCCAAGCCTCGCTGAATGGCCTCACAGGCTCCATGGGTCTCAGCCAAGCCTCCCAGTTTGGTATGGTCAGCAAACCTGCTGAGCAGACTCTGTCTGTGCCCTCATCAATGGTATTGATAAAGATGTTGAACAGGACCAGACCCAGCACTGATCCCTGGAGGGCTCCATTTGTGACAGCTCTCCAGCTGGACCTGGCACCACTCCATTGTGTAGCCAGTTCCTAACTCATCTCTGTCCTTGTCCCACAGTTCCTGAGCCTGCTCACAAGGATGTTTGGGGAGACAGTGTCTAAAGCCTTGACAAGGTCAAGACAGACTACAGCTGTGTGCATGAAGGTGTGTATACAGATGTGAGTGCATGCAGAGGGACGCACAGCTGTGTGCACGTAGACGTGTGTACAGATATGTGTGCACACAGGTGTGTGCACATCTGTGTGCATGCAGATGCATGTACAGCTGTGTGCATGCACAGCCATGGGCTGCAGCCTGTGTGTGCCCACACATGCAGCTCAGAGCCTGTGCATGTGTCCACTCCAGCTGCAAAATTGGGTGCCCACACAGATGCCTCCATGACCCTGCAGCCCCCACTGGATACCACCTCCCGTGACACTGTGGGGTTGGGGACCACATCCTGCCAAGTGCATGCTCAAGGCTCGACCCCCGCAGGAGCGTGCAGCCCCAGCACCTGGTACAGTGCCGGATGTCCGAGTTCCCGAGGGCCACCCCTGCTGGCAGGGCTGAGCGGGAGGGGGCATCGGGCACACTAATCCCGCCCCTCCCGTGGCCTTAGCTCTGACTGCTTGGTTTAGGTCCATAATGGGTTTAGTCCCTTCTCAGCCGGGGGTTAGGAGGATTTCCCAGAACATCCTGTATGGGATTGCTGTAACTGTGCTGCCACCCGTGGCTCAGCATCCGCTGCTGCCCTTCCTGCCCCTGTCCAGGACCAGGATCAGGCCACTAGTAGGCAGCAGGGATGTTCCTGTCTAATTGCCTCTACACTTGCCCACCTGTGTGCAATACTTCAGGTAGGGGTTACACCTCCACTTGGAACCCTCCTGCTCTTCCACCTGCTCCCTGGTGGGGCCTGAGGTGGAGCAGGATGGGGCACAGTCCCTGGAACATGTGGGGCACCGCCCCAGGGCAGGACTTGCTTTCCCCAAGCCTCCTTCTGACAGGATTGGTGCGCTCGGTCCCCTAGCCGAGCACTCTGCAGGCTCTGGCAGGGCTTGGGGGTGCCGGGATGGATCTTGTCCCACTGTCAAGGGTGCAGGGAGGCAGGAGAGAGAGAGCCAAGGAGGCAGAAGGACAGCGGATCCTTCACCCCAGAGTGTGGGAGCCGGCATGCCAGCCCTGCAGCATCACTTTAATTAGCCCAGCCCCCTTTCTTCTTAATGAACAGCTAATTGGAGCTGTCTAGACAGGAAAAGAAAAAAAAGCACGAAGCAAGGGAGCAGCTGCTGTGGGGCCGAAGAGAGCAGTGGGAGCCGGGGTGCTGGGTGGGCCATACAGAGAGCACTGCCAGACACAGCCTGAGCCGGTGTGGGGAGGGTTCTGCAACAGCACAGAGGCACCTACAGAAAGCTTGTGCCCAAGCAGAGGGGTCCTACAGCACCAGGGCACACAGAGGCAGCTCCTCTGAGGCGAGGGCTCGACGGTGGCATTGCAGCACAAACGGCATGCCCAGGCTGCGAGAGCACAGCCAGGCACGGGTGCCTTAGGGAAGCAGGGAGCTGGCTGAGGGAAGGTACTGCAGCAGGAGGCACCTACCCCCTTCCATGTCTTCTGTCCAGTTGCGGCTGCTGCTGGTGGGAGAGTTGGAGGAGGTGTAGTATTCGCCCCCTGGGCTGGTGTCAATGTCATCCTCCATGGACCCCGACTTGTGCCGTTTGCTCCTGGGGGGGCAGGGAAGGAATCAGCACCAGCCCACAGCAGTATCTGTGCTGTCTCTCCCCGACACACACCCACACCCTCCCAGCCAGTTGTCAGTGGCCTGTAGTCATGTTCAGGCTGGCCCCAGGCATGGCTCCCAGACTCATCCCAGTATTCCTCTGGCATTGCTCCAGCAAGACCCTAGTGGCACCTACCCACTGGAGGAGGTGCTGGGCAGTGTCCTCCTCATGCCAGTGCTGGAGGGGTTCAGGTCGTAGGCCAGGTGGCCCTGCAGCTCCCCCAAGGAGAAGTTTGGCCCCGTGCCTGTCACCACCGGTGCTGCAAGGAGAGAGGGATCAGCAGGGGCCAGCACTGCCAACCTCCCAGCTGGGAGGGGAGCTCCAGTCAGCAGCTGGGATGGGGATCTGTCTGCATGCTGCCATGCTCGGGCAGCTGAGAAGGGGGGCATCATGTGGCACTCACTTCGGGACACCTGGATGAGCTCAGTGACACTGAACACCCCGGAGGTGACGAAGCTTTCCTGGAAGTCTGTTGAATCTGTGCAGGAGAGAGCAGGGAGTGTTGTGGGGCAGACAGGACCACTCCTCCTGCCCCACACTGTCCTGTGGTGATGCTCGAGGGCATCTCGGCATCCCCAAATCCCCCATGGCACCACTTGTCTCCCCTCCTCATCCTGCTTCATTCCACTTCCTTCTCCTGCAAGAGACCAGTTCCCTCTGCCAAGGACACTCTTGGACTGCTCTGAGCCTGAGCTTCCATGCAGCTCAAAGCACCAGCAGGGCTGGGAGCTGCACCCCAATCGTGGGACCTCCATGGTAGCTGGTGGTCTCGTGGCAACATGGGTCCGGTGGGACTCTGCCAGTCATGGGATGAGGCGGAGCTCATTGCCCAGCTCATTGTAGGTGCTAGGCAGTGACTGGCTGGAGCTGGGGGGCACTAGAGCAGCTTGCAGGAGCTCCAAGTGCAGAAGGTACTACTCCTGCCAAGGGAGACTGTGTCTGCCACAGGGACTCTGGGACAGGTTTGGGTGTCCCTTGACCCCTTGCCCAAGCCCTGCCTGCCCTGCTCACCCAGCGTGATGGGTTTGCTGTCCTCCTGGTCTGAGCTGATGCCTGTCCGAGGGCTGCTGCTCTGCTCTGCATCTGAAAGAGACAACCCCCCACCACGATGAGTCGCTTTGCACCAGTACAAGCCAGGGGGCCCTGCTGGCTTTCTGCCCTCGCAGCCTCCTCTGCTGCTCTGCTGCGTGGGAGAAAACTGAGGCACGGTCTGGCCAGTGCCTGCTAGCCTGCAGGAGGCTCATGATGGAGCCAGCGCATCTCCAGCCACTGGGAAGAGTCACTGAGCATCCCTCCCTGTGGCCTTCCCAATGGCGTCTAGCACAGGGACACCTCCATTCTGGCATGCAGAATGTGGGCCCAGCTCCCTGCAGGAGGGAAACCCATGGCACTTGACCCACCTCGAGGCAGGGCTGCGGCTGCCTGGACATGCTCTTGCCTCTCTGCCTCCTCCCACCAGCTGCTCACTAAGCAGCATTACCAAAGCCAGGCATCACCCATGCCCACCAAGCGGTACCCTATCCTGCCTCCTCCAAGCCCCTCAGAGGGCAGGAGGATCTCATGGCAGCATCTTCTCTGACCCTCAAAGGCCCTGCCATCCCCCCTCCATCTTAGCTGCAAATAACCCAGCTCGGATGCTGAGCTCAGCAGATCCAGAATGCTCTGGAGCAGCATGGCAGGGTGTGACAGGTGTGCCACAGCAGTGTGCCCCCTGCCCAGGACCCGAGCTGCACTCGAAACCATCCTCCCTCCTTGGTGCATTCTTGGCCATGTGCCACTCGCCTGTCTGCTCCCAAAGCCCCTACAAAACTTTTGCCATGTATTTCCCATCTGCCTTGTCTTTTCTCTTGCTTTTCCGTCCTCCTCCTCCCAACCCTGCCTCTGGCATCTCACAGTTTCAGCTGATGCCAGGAGAGGGCTGTGACAGTGCAAACATCCAAGCAAGGTGACTGCCACAGCCAGACCACTGNAGCTCTGGCAGACATTATTTTTGGTCAGACAGGTCAAGTCTCGCAGGCAGCAGGGCCATGCTGCCCCCAGCCCTCACACCCCTGCATGCCACCTGCGCCACCCCCAGGGCCGCTCCAGAGCAATGCCAAGCGCAGCCATTTTGTCTCTCTCCTCAGTCGCCAGGGTTTCTCCCCACTCTTTCCACGTGCGCTGGCCTGGCAGCCTGTTCATGCTGGCGGCCCCGTGGCATCCTGCCCCAACGCTGCATTCCACTGCTAGCCAGCCCCATGTGCATGCCCATGCCCCTGCCTGCACACTGAGCTCCCTACAGGCAGCCATTTTAGGCAGCAGAAATTCCCCCAGCAACAAGCGCAGAGCTTTTCCCCTCCCTTCACTTCATTTCTCATTTCTTCCCTTTCTTCCCCTCACTTAGAGGGCTGCTGCTTTCCCAAGTGTGTGGGAGTGGGCAGTGGGAGTGAGCAGGGCACTGGTGAGCTGGGGAAGGGGGCGAGCAGCAACAGGGACCCCATGTGCTTGCGGGCACCGCGTGGCCGGACATGGCCCCTCCTCACCTCTTAAAACAACAAATCTTACAGCAGCTCTGGAAGTGGTTAGTGAGTGATGGAGCCCAGCCAAGGCATGGGGCGGCGTCTCGTGGTCACAGCCCCGAGGCCAGCCTAGCTCCCTGCTGACACCCTGGGGTTCCTCGCTGCCCACTCCCAGGGGTGCTTGGCCACTGGGTAGCCCCCTTGGGTCATGCCCTTGCCCAGCAGCCTCAAACTATCTCACACAGGCCTTGGTTTGGCCCACAGGACCTTCCGCGAGTGCTTGGCCCCTGGCCCCAAGATGACACAAATGGACCTTTCCTCACCCTCCGATGCCCCACGTGGAACTGCTCCCCTGGAGCACCTGGTGCAGTCTTTCGCTCCTCCTGAATCTGCCTCACCTTGGACCTTGTTCCCCCAGAGGCCACTTGCTGGATACCCCTTGCCCCCTTGTGTGCCTGTGTCCCTATGCCCCTGCATCACCCTGACTCAGCACAATCAATGCCATCCTACCTGCCCCTGTTCCTGGGGGGCCTCTCGCCAGCCCAAGCACCCCAGTCCTACATACAGCATCCATAGAGCCCTGGGGACTTTCTCAAGCTTCGAGGTTCAGTGGCGGCACTGTCCCTTCCCAGCGCTTCGTGTCCACACTGACAGGGGCCAGCGGGCAGGGGGGGCAGGGTGCCTGGGTTCCGCACCCCTCTGGCTGTCGGTGATCCTTGTGGCTGGGCCAAGGGAGGTTGCCAGCAGATTCCTGGCTGCCTGCTCCTGCGGCGCGGTGCAGCTGGGCCAAACTCTGCTCTCAGCGCCATGTGACGCTGCCTGCGGCTGGTTGCCTCGCACTAAAATGGCGCAGGGAGCGCGGGGCTCCTGCTGTGGCCTCGCTCCCTGCCGGGGACTTTTTGGGAAAACATCAAATCCAGCACCCGGCAAGCTTGGCCACATCAGGATGGCAAAAGCAGCCTGGGGAGCCCCTGTGGGTACACCAGCCTTGTTGGTGGGGGGCAAACACTGGAGGATTTGGAGGGGGGGCATGAGGGGTGGCTGTTGCCACACTGTGGGGGAGTCTACAGGGCAGAGATTCAGTGTCAGAGTTCTCCCTGGTGTGCACCAAACAGATCGATCCGATCACTTTTAAAAATAGCAGCGTGTGTGCCCGGAAGGGACAAGGCCTGCCCGGGCTCCCAGCCCTGCTGGCAGCCTGGACCCATGCCACGCATTGAATTATGGATCCCCAGCACTCTGGCCCCACTGGCTGGCAAGGTGCCAGCGACCCCACGGCGACTCCCTGCCCACACCCTTGGCATGCGGGACGGGCCACCAGGCAGCAGGGCCAGCCCTGGAGGGGGTGGGGGCTGTCCCTGCAGGCTGCGCGCCCCTGGGGCTGGTGGGACTGCGGGAGAGCCCTGGCTCCGTGCCTGAGCGCTGCCGGTAACAGGACACGGTGTTACCGGCAGTGCAGTGGGCGCAGGCGCAGAGGCTGGAGGATGCCGAGGGCTTGTGGAGCCATTGGCACCGGTGTGTGTGGCCCAGGAACCTCTGCAAGGGCATCAGAATCCTCCTCCCTCCGCGCTGCTGGTGGCGGTGCAGATGGGAGAGGGCTCAGCACTGCTGCCCGCAGGCTCCTGCCCTCTACCTCAGTTTCCCCTGAAGCCAGGGCCGGGCTAAATCCTTTGGGGAACTGTCCCTCCCGATTCTTCCTCGGTGGTGGTGCTCACTTGCCCGGGAGCAATGCAGCACTCCCCTGAGTGCCAAGGGCTGCCTCCACCCCAGGGCATGCATCGCCGGGCCCGGGGTGAGCAGCCGGGTCTGGATGGGAGCACCTGGGGGCGCTGGACTGCCGTGGGGCAGCAGCTCCGTTCCAAGGGCTGAGCTGGGCTGAGCCTGCAGTAGGGCACGGTTCGGGGCCCCCTCCCTGGCATGCCTCCGCGCCCCTCGCCCCACAGTGCCCCACGGCGCTCAGAGGCTCTGCCTGTGCCGCCGCTGGGCAGGCCTGGGTGGCCCTTACATAAAACCCGGAACAGACCCACTTGTGTAACCTCCCTTATGTAACAGCCCGAGCAGCGCCGCGTCTCGCGTAAATCCCGGCTCAGCCAGGCGCACCCGGGGCACTGCAGCCCTCCGCCGTTTCCCGCTAACGCTGCGCTCCCCTTCCGCCCCCGGGAGGGCCGCGGCGCTGCGAGGCCATCAGACGAGTTCGCTGGGCCTCGACCCGCCCGAGGACGCCGCGGGGGCGGCGCCTTCCCCTCCCTCAGCGGAGCGAAACCCGGGGGAGGCGCTGGCCGGAGGCGTCCCCG
>VWYK01113200.1:47111-94781 GCA_013399775.1 Semnornis frantzii | reverse complement strand
AAAGGCCCCTACCCTGCTGCAGATACTTAAATAACTGAGATATGTACAAGAGAAACCAAATCACATACATAAGAGGAGTTATTATGGCACTGTTAGGAGAACCAACAAATGGGGGAAAAAAAAAAAAAAAAAGCTTGATAAATATTTTCCATAACAAAACACAATTGGTTTCAGTGGGATACAGCTCTGTTTCTCATTAGTTATCCTTCACTTGTCAGACAAGTTCCATATTTCACTGAAACCCGCTGAGTATTCTTTCTAGTTTGCTGGAGAAAGTGGCTATACATTTAGCACGTTCCCTTTATGCTGTGTGTTTTCACAGGTCTTTCTTTAAAACACACTCCATGCTTTTTGCTCCCTTCCCTTAGGATAGTGGGTTTCGACATCCAAGAAGAGTTTAAAAGCAGGTAACAAGTCATCACTTTTGAAGCTGCAGAGCAACTGAAGAGGTGCAATAGCCCCAGCAGCCATTATCAGTGCCTGCCAGGGTGCCACGGTATCAAGTTATATGATAAAGCACTCAGCTGACACCAGAAAAATAATCATTCTCTCTCTCCT
Organism: Semnornis frantzii; assembly: GCA_013399775.1. NCBI lineage: Eukaryota > Metazoa > Chordata > Aves > Piciformes > Ramphastidae > Semnornis > Semnornis frantzii. The sequence goes on along the minus strand of VWYK01113200.1, from coordinate 94,223 downwards.
GCACCACCCCCTTTTTCACAAGGAGGCTTTTTACACTCATTAAATGCAACCTTATCTCTGAAAGACTGCAATCCTCAGCAAATGACAAGTGTGCCTAATCTCATTTTCTGACAAGCGATTCTGACAGCACCTTCCTTTTGATTCCTAAGACACGTAGCTAGACATATATTAATCTGTCAGTCATCGCCCCTAGGAAGGATGGAAAAAAAAGGAGAGACAGAGATGAACATTTGTGAACGTGAAGGGAACAAGGCAAGAAAGGACTAAAGGTCCTTTTCTGGCTATTTTAAGCCACGCAACGGTGTTGCTTCACTCCTCCCACCCCAATGTGGCACTCGAGCCACTCTGTGCAACAGATCTGCAGACCTACGTGTCTGTAAAGTTGGACTAACATGCATTTAAGGTATGTGTGGCCCAGCAGCTATGGACTGCCAGTCAGCTGTGGGTATATTTTGCAGTTTTCCCTGGTGTGGAAGGCAGTTGGACTCTCATTTCACTTCTCTACGCCTCCATTTTCAGCATGGGATATAAAAGCATTGCATAAAATCCAAGTGTTATTGCCACCATGGTGCACATTTTAGTTACAGACATGGGACTTCCCAGTACTGGTACTTTGAAATGCTAAGCCTTGATTTCAAATTCACAGATTATGAATTGTTCTGCAATAACACTTTTTAAGTGTCAAGAAATGCTTTGCTGTTTCAGTCACCATAAGCTCCACTTGGCTTTGGTACTCAGCCTGGCTGGAACGCGTTAGCAGGTACAGGCAAAGACAGGTTTGATAAAAGCATCAAGATTGAAAGCATCAAATTGTTGTCAGGTCTCAACCATTCTGTACTAACACTCAAAGTGCTGTAAAATGAATGTGTTTAGTATGACATCGTGGCCTGGCAAGGCACAAATTGGAGAGGCTTAACAAGACTAAATCAAGTTGCATTTTGAGGCTACGGCGAGGGAGGATTTCCAAGAACTCCCAGCTATAATATGAGATGATGTATTTAAAACCTGAGAATGCTATGCAAGTGGTAAATCATAGAATCACAGAATTGGTTTTGTTGGAAAAAAGATCTATAAGATCATTGAGTCCAACCACTGACCTAACACCACCGTGGCCATTAAACCATGTCCCAGAGTGCCATGCCCACACATTTCTTGAATACCTCCAGGGACGATGACTCCACCACCTCCCTGGGCAGCCTGTGCCAATGCCTGACCACTCTTGCAGAGTTGTCAGTCGTCGAGTGTGCGAAACACAGACAATTCTTATGTGATGTACAATACACATTGATGAGCACAGAGATGTGTGGTGGGAGAAGGTAGGCTGGTAGGTAGCTACCAGCTGCAAAGGGGTGTAAACTGAGTTTCTGCAAATGGGATCCAAAGGAGGAAAGACGATTAAATGAGGTGGGAGGCAGCGTTCTTTATCTTACACAGACCTATTAGTTAGGTTCCTCATAAACACGCCTTCCCCCTCTTAGCATGTGAGTCATATTAATATTCCTACCCACCAAATGTTAAATTAGAGTAAATTATACAGATTTACCATCTAACATCTGCTTGCTGACCAGTTTGCACTTGCAGAGAGCCTCCCCAGCTGGCAGCACATTCCTCTGCCTGGGGACATCCCAAGCACCACAGCTCCCAGCTTGGCTGGGTTTGGTACCCTCAGCTAAGAGCTGCTCACCCCTCCTCTCCCTTTCGCTGTATAATATTAAAGTACAAAAGAAACTTCATTGTTTGTAATGGGATAAGAAAAAAAAGCACAACATCAAATCAAATGAAAGAGAAGTACAAAGGGGCTCAAATGCAATGCTTTAAAGCAATGCCATTTTCGAAGTAATACAGTCATTAAGTACTTGTTTGATGGTGCAAAAAGTAGGCCAAGATCTTTGCTAATACATTTTATTAATCAATACCTGTGCTAGAAGATGGGAACAATTAAAGTTTTCCTCCTCGCTCAGACAACACAGCATAAAGCTTGTGATCTACTTAAGGAGCCTGCCACTCAATGGAAAGATGAAAAGACTCCTTTAGCTTTACTTAAGAGCTGAAATGATGTTAATACTTCAAGTGTTTAGGATCTGCTGCTCAGAAAGACAGCAAATTAGCAGTGGCAGGAAAGCTGCCTGCAGTTGCCCAGTCCCCTTCTTCACGTCTCCATGCTGATGTCATCATAACTGGAAACCTCACAGACACATTCTGGAGTTCATTGAGCCTGAAAATAACATTGGAGATACTTCCTTTGCCACGCAGAACACTTTAATAAGGAAGCCCAGCAGAGATGCACATCTGCCCCTGCCTTATAAGGACAAATGCAAACCTGGCACTTGCATGGCTTACATTTATGTTGGCATTCTTATTAAAAAAGGATTTTTGTAGTTGCTTCTAAGCTTCAGGATATAGAAAAGGTGAGATAGACAGCAAAAGTCTTCTCCTGTGGGCAAAAACAGTGGGGAGAAACTGGGCAGTTCAATGTGCAGAGCTTTGGTTTGAAGAAGGAAGCACTTCTCCCATCACAGTAAGTGTCACTGATGTGGGTATGAAATAAGACAAAACTGCCTAAAATCTGCTCAAAATGCAGCTGTCCTTAGGAGACTCCAGCTCTATCCCTGAAACAGAGGCCACTATCACCCAAGGGACAATATTTATCCCTTTCTTGTCTCTCAGATCTCAAAAAATGCATCTTGGCCATCATTCTGGTGAGCCTTGGGCAACCAGTGTTGGCACATCTCACCTGAAATGACTCACTCAGCTGCTCGAGTTCCAGAAAACACATTGATAGAGGTCTCATGGCAAGAGGTACAGCACAACTACATGGGAGTAGAGACTCCTTGCAATGCAACAGGCAGGACAATGAACAGGAGACCAAGATCATAGTTATTGCCCACTCCTCAAGGGAGAAAATTCAAATAAGATAAATGCAGATGGCGCCAAAAACTGCACGGGGCTTAGTTTCATCTAATATTTGACCCTGCAGTGATCCTAGAACCTCATCCAGAACCTCACAAGCTTGCTGCTGTGAGGTCCATCACATATGCATGAGCTGACCTTGAGCAGGAGAGGAAAGATGGACAGAATGTTGTGTTTAAACAGTTTTCATATGATCATTAACAGGAACATAAAAGCAAATCACCATGTAATTTATTATCATGAGAATTAATAGAGCTAATTTTGCAGTCAAAAGAGAAAATTTCTCCTTGGTCATCATTCTGGGAACACTGGAGATCGATTCGTGTCACAGAGCTGACCTCTTGTTGTAAATTTACTGTCTTGTTGCACTCGGTACTAAGCCTAGCAGGCACCTTGCTGATTCTAACTCACTTGTCAAAATTATATGAGAGCCTCACTAATACTTTCTTCAAGGCTCCCAGTTTTCCTGTGTGTCTTCACCAGGGATTGAACGTGTCTGTGCTCAAATCACTGTGGAAGGTCAGGATAGTCACAACAAAAAGGTCAATCACTAACTGCGCAGAAGGATCTGCTCTAGTCCAGCTTCCATCCACATATCCAAATCTCCCAAAAAGTCTGGATCTGAAGTCCTCTGAAAACAAAATCCTTCTAACATAAGAAATAATTTTGACTAGCTCTCAAAATGTCACTTTTCTTTCATTTAAGATTCTAACAAAACCCAACTTCTTTGTCTCTCAAGCTCCCTTGATCTCCTTTACTTTTAGCTGTCACATGAAGTCAATTGGCTGCACCTCTCTGCTTGATAAAGACATGCCAAATGCTCTGATGTTTCTTTAATGAGGAGGTAGATAAGACATAGTCCAACAAGGTACTGAACACTTTGACCCTAAGCTAGCAAGGCACTTAAATATCTGCTTAACTTTAGGCAAAAAAAGAAGAGTCCTTCTGACTCTAATGGGGCTGTTCTGGCATTCAGACTTAAGCACCATTTTATACATTTCACTGGATTAGGAGCAGAGCCTTTGAAAGGTTGAACCACAGTTACTGAGAGTAAAAAAAAAAAAAAAAAAAAAAAAAAAAAGCGAAAAAAAACAACAAACATAAAAAAAAAAAAGAAAAAGTGGAAATACACAGCTAACCTCATGAAAGTCAGGGCTGAGGGGCTTCCAGATCCATTCCACCAAGTCCCTCTGTCATTTATTGTGCCACTCATGTTGTATGTCACACTGTGTGCATTGCGAGCATGAGCGGGAGCAGGAGGTTTATTTTCTGCTGTAATGTCTCCAAGATGGGATGGAACACATGCACGTAAAGGCTTAGTAACACATGCGAGTAAAGGCTTAGTGTTTGCTTCCAAACAAATATTCCAATTTACAAGAAGAAAGGGACAAATGCAAAATAATACAAATAAAAATTCACGATAGGAAGGCCAGGGAGAGGAAGTCGAAAGAGTAAAATGGATACCAAAGCTAAGCTATTGTTCCTGAGATTCAGTTAATTAGTTGATCTATATCCAGTCTGGATTACTCCAGGTATTACTGGAGGAGGTGAGCTTTGAGAATCTAATATAATACATCAGAGTCATGATAAAACTTTAACCTGTTTGATAATACAGCTGCATGTTCTACTCCACACACACACACCTCTAAGAAAGGCTGCCAGATCTTATCACAGTTAGTTATTAATCTGTTTGTTCCTATATTTTTTCCTCTTTTTTCCCCTCTTTTTTAGTAATTTCCTTTTTTTTTTTTTTCCCTAAAGAGGAACTGATTTAATGTAGGTGAAAAGCTGCAGCACATCAAAATGTGAATGGAAAAATAGGTGAGGAGATAATGTTTGTTTAACTGGGACGGAAGAGTTACTTTAGAAATATTTTACATCGTTTAAAAAGCACTGAGCACTATTTTATGCCTCTACCTGAGGAATAAAAGTCACAGTTATGAGTCCAGCTGAACATATTTCAATAGCAAAGTGAGATTGTAACAGATACATAAAAAAAAAAAAAAAATTCTTTAAAGAAGTAGCTCGAGCAGGTTTTTTTTCATGAGTAAAAAACACCAACAACCTGAATGGTACTATAATTCTCAGTATTTCACTGGAACATTTTGTTCATCTGTAAAATGCTACAGAAAACAGTGCATAAATCATTCCTGCTTAGCCCAGTGTCATCTCCATCCCAGCAAGCAGGAGGCGAGTGGCTGCCCTGGGGCTGTGCAGTGCATCACTGGCAAGGTTGGCACTGTGATACCCTTCCCAGTGCTAAGGCCAGATTCTGGTGTCTCTGTGTTGCTGCTTCCACATCTTGTAGCATTTATGTGGCGTGGATGATGCTTGGGGGTTAGGGCTATTTATTTAAGGAGCTGTAGTTGCTTTATAAATCGCTGCTGTTCAAACAACAAAAAGTAAGATGTTCATCATTACCAAGCTGAGCTCCTCTGTCTATAGAATAGTACACATCATATGATAATTAAGTCTTTCTACTTAGCAGTGTGTTGCAATGTTACAGCATGAGGCTCTTTGTATCACACAGGACGTAGGCAGAGGAAAAGGCTATAAAAAGCTGCCTGAGCTGGGTTTATTTTCAGAGGCCTTCAGACCAAAAGCCTCATCTCTGCCTTGGACCTGGCAGGAAAGCTCGCCAGAAGTCACCCAGGCTCCCTATTAAAATACTGTTAGCACATACGAGAGGTTTTGTCTTCTTTTTAGTTCAAACAGTCGTCTGGGAGAGACAAAGAAACAAAGTGCTTGGGTCAGTGGAAATTTCTGACAAAGACTTTTCTTCCTGGCACACACAGGGACAACCCCACCAACTGTGTCAGGCTTTTCCCCCTCCAGAGTGACAAGGCAAAGGTCCTGATTAAAGGCCCTCTGGGGGGGATACAAAAGATGGCCCAGGACTTCAAAGTCAACACACTGCTGGATAGCAGGGAGGTCCCTTTTTTCCCCCTTTCTCCTTTTAACTTAAGCTCCTGCTAGCTGTGGAGGGCCTTCTAATTGCATTTCACAGGGGCTGAACAAAACGTGGTCTTGTCTTCCACACAGCAGTGACCCTGGAGGACACGGGATAAGATGTGAGGCTCCAGAGCAGGAACAAAAAGAAGTTTATCATGCTGGCAAGCTGCACAGAGGTAACAGTGAAGCTCGCTCGAGATTATTTGCACATTGCTGTGTTTCTAGATAGGAACAAACAGTGGCAGGCTTCCCTAGAAGCAGCATGGCCAGCTCCCTCCTCAGCACCCTGAACACAGGACACATTCAAACCCACCCCGTGCAAGTGAGCCAGGATTTGATCCAACACATGGCACCAGTGGAAAGCCAGACACAATGGAAGGTGGTTCCCCTGATCAGTGAAGTGAATATCTCCTTTTGCGCTGCAGAAGAAGAACCTTTGCTCACTGACCCAGGTCTGGACACCAAGACTCTTTTTGTCAAATTGCTATCTTGATCAAATGCCACCAGGATAACCTGAGCAGCCTAATTAACATTCTCCCAGTACCTCTAAGAGCTATGAATCCTTTGAAGGAAGAGGTTTGTTGAAAGCCTGGTAGATGTGTTGGAAGTACAGAAAAGTGGTTTTTGGGGATGTGGAACAGGAAGAAAATCTCAACCCAGCAGCAATTTAGGCAATGCTGTGCCCATACAGACATGGGACAGGATTTAAACAAAGCACAGAAGTACACTGGAACTCAGCAGAGTCAGCACTTGGCCATCTTACCTTCCATTTTTAATGAGAAAAAAGGTCTGCATTAGTATGCATGAACAAAACACCATCTCACCCAAGAATAAAACAAGTCAATGAAGAACTATCCCTTTAAGATTTGATAGTTTCTCTTTCCTGCTTCCCTAATGAGATTGGCTTTCTCATTCCTTTGCTTTTACATTCAAATTTCAATCTGCAACACATTTTCCACATTACAGGATGAGCCATATATCTGTTTTCCCACATTGCACAACACTAGACCCAACACAATATACCAAAATCTGGACAAGCAGAGTTTATCCTACGTTCCCTTTGCTCATGCTAGACAATGAAACCCCACACTGCTGAGCCCCAAGCTCTCTCTGTGGATGCTCACAGAAGAGAATTAGGCCTAGAACGAGGTTAGTCAGTCACTGCTGATTCATCATGCATTTGAGATTTGGATTAACAAACTATTCATCCCCAATTCCTTGAATATAGGTCCATGCATCTAACAGGAGTAGGGTTTTTTTTTTTTTTATTTACTAACTCACAATAGTGGAAAGCCTCACATTCACATCCATATTATAATAAATGCATTATAAATGAGTAAGTAGGAAACAGTAAGGAAATGATGTTTTACTTTTAAATGCTAATTATGGAGCCCTGGTGCAGTTAATGTGTAGGGTGTTCTGTCAATTTTTAATGTTTATGCCAAGTGTAGTCTTCAATTTAACATGAGCTTTTAATCCTTTGAGTACTAAATTGCCTTTTAATGCTTGCAGCACAACATTGTGTTTGCACAAAGTCAGGACTGAAAAATGAATTTGCTACAAGATATGTGCATGTATGGAGGGGGGGAGGAAGTACAAAGGACAAGAGTTTTTTTTTAATGATGTTGTTGGAACCATACAGGAGGAAGGAACTGCTTTCAGGATGTACCTGGCAATTGTTAGCAGTGGCAAAAGGCTGCTGTTGATTTAGTATCTCTGCTGAAGCATTTTTAGACAGAGCTCTTCTTCCAGGCTCCAACTATCCAGAAATTCATAGTTCACACCCACCATGGAAACTGAGAAAAATACAGTGAAAGGAGGTACCACAAAGAGCTATCTGCATGTTCAGTGTGACCCAAGTCCCTATGAAGAGCTAGAGCTTTCCAACTGACAGTACTTTAAAGAAACACAAAGAACAATGGTGTTCTGGAAAAGATAAGTAATCATTGTCTATGTTGGTTGATTTGATTTTGCCTTTTCAGCTGGTGTATGATAATGGGCATGGGGTAGTTGCCAGCTCTCAGCCTGCTGCAGTTAGCAACATGACCATGGCACAAAGCCCCCTGGGGCTGAGGATGCTTTAACGCAGCCCAACACAACTGTTCTCTCCTAGTCTGCCCTTCAGTGAACCTGGGCACAGACTCAGAAAAATAGCTCAAGAGGCCAGACTGGAGAAGGTAGAACTCCAGAGTGAACAAGACAGGCACGAGCAGTCCTGCACACCATCTGGGTTTCTTTGCCAGGGAATAGTGCCCTTGCTTGCTCCTGCAGCAGTGCTAGCCAGGATTTGGCCAATAGGACAAACCCTGATACCATCTCCTGCCATTGGTGCCTCTTAGCTTCCCTCCTTGGCATGTGCAGGGATGTAGGGGAGTTAAGGCAGCCTGGGAGGCTAATCCTTATTTATCTCCTTGGTGAACAGAGTTTTTAAAATGACACTGTTCACATGCTTAAAGCTCCAAATTTGACTTTCCTTGACAGCAGCCATCTCAGGAATCCCAATGAGGTTTATTTTTGGCAGTCAAACCTTCACAGAATAAGCTTTGCTGCCTGTACAGTTTTCAGCACACCAATACAATTCTGCAGATGAGTAAAACTGGGAACCTGAGGATTTTTGTACATCCAAATAATGTATCCTCAGCCTTACTCCAAGCTTAGACCCAGAGGCAAAAGCTAATCAATTAAAATCTCTTTCCTTCCTCTCTTCCCCCACATCTCCACCATCCATGAGAATTTTAGGAGCTATTCCAGGTATTCAAAACCATTTTTGCTGCCTCCTCGTTCTGGCAGCCCACGTGTGCTAGCCTGCAGTTTGCACTGGCCACTCCAGTGAAGTGGTTTTATGGGAGGAAGTGTCTATTTGCTTTTCAGCCACCAGCCAGGCACAGGGGCCGGCACTCAGAGCGAGCCAGCAGTGCAAACAGGGTGAATGGCTTTAGAATTAAATACAGCTTTTTAAAACGCCGCTCCAAAGGCAAAACTTTGCCAATTAAAGGTGGAGCCTGAGCCGACAAATCCAATTGCTGCTGGCAGAGAGATAACCTTTCAACGTTACTTTTTAAAAGCTGCAATGGAAATTAACGTGTGAGCCCTGTGCTAGGAGCACCTCTGTTGGTTCTCAGCACAGAAAAAGCCTTGCCACCTAAACCCCACAAAACATTTTGCACCGAGCAGATGTACAACTGCTTGTGAAATGGAAAATCAAATTAACCCAGAGCGAGGGTGAGCTGAGATGCTCAGAGCTGTGCCAGCTCAGCCTCCTGCTGCTTTCATCTCACCTTTACCAAACTCCTCTCTGTTCCCTCAACACCTTCTGCTTCTCTGGCTTTATGGTGGGCATCAAGAGCGTCCATGCCCCCCGAGGAAAGGCCAGCTTCGTAGTGGAGTGCAGGCACGGTCACCATCATCACTCAGATCCTGAAATCTTGTTGCCTGCTGTGACCTGGCACTGAGCAAGTCCTCACTCTGATGGGGAACTGCTAGCACCGCACTCACTCTCCACGCAACACCTGAGCTGTCCAGCTTAGGAGGGATGTCCCTGAACTCACCTTGGAAGGTAACTACACCTCTCTGCTGAAGTACTACACTGCAGAGCAAGGGCTGCAAAATGTGTCTGGGAACTCTCCCCTACCTTTACCCAGCTCGATGCATCACTAATGGCATCCAGCTAAATGTCCTGCCTTTGACGTGGGGTGTAGCAGGGCACCTTGGAGTGTTATCTTTATTTTTTTCTTGTCATTGCATTATTTCCTTAAGTCATCTACTTAAGGCTTGGTGCTCAGAGGCAGGCTTTTAGAGCCAGATTTATCTCACCTCACCAAGATGTTCAACAGCCTGGACCCAGACTAACACCACATTCTTTTTCTCTGGAATAGAAAGGACAGGTGCCTGTAACACCACCATACTTTAAAGACCAATAAAATATAATCCACACTTTAAAGAACCAAATAGATGTCCTCATTTGCTTTGTGGCTTTTATCTGGTGATTTACTTCATGCAAATAAAACTGAATTAGATGCCACTTTCAAATGATTGCTCTTCAAATACTGGCATTATATTTTAAGAGAGGGGATAGTACGGAATCCTCAGACAGCCAAGGCACATCCCACCCTGTGGACATCCCACATGTGCCCTTTGGGACATCATCAGGTTCCTGGCTGCAGGAGGACATAGCTGTACAGGCCCAGGTGAGCTCTCTGAGTGCTACAGGACACGTTCAACACATTTAGTCACTCCTGCATTAGGCTTTGACTCCCAGGAGGACTGGAAAAATAAACCTGTAGTTTTGAACCAGATGAATTTTGTCTGGTGGACAGGACAGGACATTCCAGAGCTCAGTAGTGATGGTGATAGTGGGGGCAGGAACAGATCTCAGCCCTGGCATACAGTGCTGCAAAGGTCTGAAGGTGGAAATCCCACTGTCACAAACCACCTACCACATTTCATATATTATAAAATAAGACTGAAGGGATGTTTTATGATTTTACAGCATGTTTTGCTCTGCCATACCTATCAAAGCTCTCTTCCTCCTAAGTTTGCTTTTTCCCTTTCTATCACCCCCACCCAGGTTTTTTAATTTTACCATTCAAGGCTGGTTTTTTTTTCTTTTCCTTTTCATGCCATTGAGGTGCACAGTGCCTATATTAAATCTTGTTCATTAATGTATCAAGGCATCTTATTTTGTATTACTCCCATATCTCGATGTTATCTAAAGCTTTTTATATAGTAAGAGAGAAATTACAAGGTTTATAATTTCCCTCATACATGTAACAAAGAAGATAAAGCATGAAATTGCAGAGCTGTGACTGATTTTCTATAGAAGTTCAACAACTTCCAGCAGGCTACAGAGGAGATGCAGTTGGTTTTGGTCTGTGCCTTCAGGTATGTGTCTGTATGCATCTGAGTGTACAGAATTATCAGCTTCTATATGCATTTTACACACGTAAAATACATCACAGCTGGGAGAAAAGCAACATCAAAATACCAGATTAAACCCTTGTGAGAGGTTACAGCAGGTCTGCAGTAGATTTGGAGTTAACCTGGAATTTTGTAGAACACAGACAGCTCTTTAATGGGTCTTGTTTGGACAAGCAGATGAAAGAAGGGCTTCAGTTTACCTGCACCTGCAAAATTGAGCTTGGAGGAATAAACACTCAGCAAGAAACTTCTGATTCTTTGTGCACCTGCCTAGGGCAAAAGTACCACAGCACAAGCTTTACTCCTGGGCTTTCAAATACATCTTGCTTTTGACCAGGCTGCAGATACAGCAGCTCTAAATTGCTGCCCGAGCCTCCCTGGAGAGTATGAGCAACCTGGCTCATGACAGCATCTGAGCACCACACTGTGCTCTCCAATTCAGGGAGAAAGCTCAGCACCTCTCAGGATCTGAGAGGTCAAAGCCACTCAAAGAACAACAGCAACTCGGGTATCAAACAGATAAGGCAATGCACAATCAGCCTCTTTAAACAAAGACAGAGCTGAACTCCTGATGTCCTACTGAAGACCAAATGAATTTAAATATTGCTAATTAGTGATAATTCACCCTATGTCTTCTACACTGCTGGTGTGAGACAGTTACAAATGCCTTGGTGATATCAGGATCCCCCCCCCCCAGATGTCCAGGACACTATGAAGTCAATCCCATGTCTGTGGCAAGGTTATAGCTGCCCAACTCTGCCTGTTCCTGACCTTGTCAGCAGGGTTAATGAAATCTTGCAGCTTGCCCTAAGCCCGTGGCTGCCAAAGTCAGCTCTGGAGTTAAAAGAAAGGTCCTCACTGTGGGGTTTGCCCACAAAGCCAGATTCCATCCCCAGGCCAGATCAGAGAGAATACAATGTCCCTACCATATTGCTCCAGCATACTAGGTGGCTGGCAAGCCCAGCTCTCCCCACATCCATCTGCCTTCAACATCCCAGGCCCTGAGGTTCAGTTTCTCTGCCATTTATCTCTGCAGCCACTAGAAGTGGTGAGCCTTACAACAACAAATATATATATGAATTGAAAAGCATATAAAATATCTGTGCCACCCTGTCTAACTAAGGTTGAACTGGCCACACTACACAGTAATGAAGGTAACTTGGTCTTGGGCAGGTTTTAACACTGGACAGCATGGGTGCTCTTTTACCAGAGCTTTTCAGGGTCACATCAATTCTCATGGCAGAGACACAGAGGAAAACACCCACCCCTGCTCATTCGAGTGGTCTTCACCTGCTGAGAGCTGCATCCAGTTGAACAGCTTGACATACCATCCGTAAGTCTGTAACCCAGCAAAGAGGGCACCAGTGGAAGTGTCTGGTGCTTCACATAATGCCAGTTTAGGTTCAGATTCCCAGACAAGCTGGCTAGAGAGACACAGACCTACTGAAGCAAGTCCAGAGGATGGCCACAAAGATGATTAGAGGGCCAGAACACCTCTTCTGTGAAGACAAGCTGAAATAATTGGGGCTGTTCAATCTGGAGAAGACTCCAGGGACACCTTAGAGCTGCATTTCATTTTCTGAAGAGGACCTACAGGAAGGCTGGGGAGGGACTCCTTAGGCCTGTAGTGATAGGATGAGGGGCAATGGTTTGAAACTGGAGCAGGTCAGACATAAGGAGGAAGTTCTTCACAATGAGAGTGGTGAAATACTGGAGCAGGTTGCCCAGGAATGTGGTTGATGACCTGTCCCTAGAGACATTCAACATCAGATTTGATACAACCCTGGGCAGCCTGATCTAGTTGGAGGTGTCCCTGCAGGGACCACAGGGGGGTTGAACAAGATGACCTTTGAGGTCCCTTCCAACCCAATGCAATATGTGAATCTATCATTTCACATCCCCTTCCATCTCTGTGTCATTCACTTACCAGTGCAGCACTCAAGGATCTATGAAGAGAGCGCCGGAGAGCTGGGAGGGCTGCTCTGGAACAAGACGCAGCAGCGCAGGTGTGCTGTGCTGCAAATCCATCCTTATTTAAATACATGCACACAGAAATATTTTTAGAAAGCTTCAAGCACACACTCTAGTATGCTAATATCTTTCAAAAGCTGTGAATTTCACTAAATCATTTTTACTGCCCCGGTTCTGAATGAAGCATAAATATTGGGTCTAAGAAATAGTGCTGGCGTCACAGGAGTGCGTACGGCAGGCAAAGCCATGCAGGTCTGTGGGGCTGTAACACAGGCTCTGACTCACTTCTTATCTGTCAGCTTGCTTTGGCGAGCAGAGTAAGGGAACTTAAATCATATAACAACAGATTTTGACCTCCTTTATTTTTGAGCAAATCAAAGTGTGGTCAGGCATTGGAATGAGTTGCCCAAGGAGGTGGTGGAGCAACTATCCCTGGAGACGTGCAAGAGAGGTGTGGACATGGCGTGAGGGGACATGGCTTGATGACCATTGATGATTGGACTTGATGGTCTTAGAGGTCTTTTCCAAGTGAAACAATTCTGATTCTAGGAGCTCAGGAGAGCTACACAGTGCTATTATAGAATGGTAGGGGTTGGAAGGGACCTCCACAGATCATCAAGTCTGACTTCCCCTGACAAAGCAGGATCACCTAGGGCAGGTCACACAAGAACACATCCAAACAGAACAGCAAGGAGATCAATCAAAGAGCCTGATGGAAAGCCAAGTTCCCATCATGCCAGCCATGCATATAGACTATGTCTACAAATTTCCTTTAAAAAAGATTATAATTGAGAAATTCCCATACTGCTTCTTTATGTTATTGTCTTGCCCTAAGAGCCTTAGTTATGAACTTGCATTCTGGCTGTCTAAAATAAAAAGACAGTCCCTGCCTCAGAGCTGTGCATTACATAGACTAAAGACATTCACTGCCCAGCTGAATCCAGGCTAATGCACTCTTTTTATTTCCTGAAAGCACTCTCAAGAGAAGTGAAAGAGCAAACAAAAAAACCCCTCATGGTACAGGTGAATTAAATATACACTGTCCTTTACTACCTGGCCTGTTCCACCTTTGCTATTCATAAGCAGCAAGGAAGAGAGTCAGGAGTTTCTTTACTCATAATGATGAGTGAAGGCTGGATTCTTAACTCCGTGATCCTTTAGAAATTGCCTGTGTCTATAAGATACTGAGAGTCAGCACCTCAGCCTGCTAAAACTGTCACACCTCTTGTTCAGGTTTCTCCTATGATAATCTCCTCCCCGCTCAACTCCAGATAACACAATGCACTTCCTCTTCTACTTTCTGAGCTTATTTGCAGACATAGCCACCCATAAGAAGCTTTAAATGTGTATTACACTACAGTAAAAACCCTTGTGGCCCACCAAGTAGTGGCCTGGAAAACCAGTTTAGATTCGCAAGGAAGCTGGTATTAAAATCCTCGAGGACTTAGCAGTTCAGCTTGTCATGCATTTTAAGACCTGTGAATAATAAAGGAGCACTGGTAATTTCACTAAAAAATGGAATTCCATCATTTCTGCAGAATAAACAAAAAACAAAACAATGCATTAGCTATGCAGTGCTTCTCAGCATCACAGTTTGAATGTGTCATTAAAGAGAGATTTTACCCATGAAAAGTATTTTTAAAAAGTAATGAATAGACAAAGCTTTACATATACTTTTCATTTCTTTCCTACATCATCTCTGTTGGAGGTAGACTCAGATTAAGTTGGTATAGCAAATTCCTCCAGCTCTGGAAGCTGGAGTCCTATTTCTTATAGTTCGCATATTGCATATTGTGCTCTTGAGCAGGTCTAACCTGCAAGTGTAAAATTTGTGACTGTAGATCTAGGATGTTCCATACATTTTAGAAATGAAAATAAGTTAAGAAGAGCTGGAATGTAATCTCACTGTTGGTACCTCAAGTTCACGTTCACATTTCTGGGTCCTAAGGGACACAGTAGGAAAAATTTCCTAATCTCTCAGAAGAGCTCTTTTATTACTGAATTCAGCTGGATTCCTCTGTGCTCAGATCTGAGAAAAACATGGAGTTATTAGTTAAATGATGAACTGCTTTTGTAGAAGGAGCACAGCACTGAAAGTTAATGTGCAAATCCACGTGGATAACATCTTTGGTGGCCCACAGTCTTGACAAAACAGTGCTGTCTTGCCCCTGTTCCAGTTAACGGAAGCATCCCCATCAATTAGAGCAAGGAACAAATCACTGTTCCATATCTCAACTGCCAGTGTAAGAATACCCTAAGGAAGGTAAAACAAACCCTCACATCCAAATTAAACCGTAAGGAGGGGAGAGAACAAGGTACCTGCAAACATCAGAATCCTGAAGGATGATAATGGAATAGGAGCAATACAGAGAAATGTGTACAAGGAATAGCCAAGTCTCCTTCCAGCCTCCTCCAATGACAAAACCACAATCCCTAAGGCTTCTTATCACTTTTGATTATAGCTCCAAAAATATGCTATAAAATAATGGGATAATTGAGTCTTCTCTCTGCTGTTGTGCTTTAAATGATAAGTGATTCCCCCAAATGATGGCATTGCAGTGGTGTAAATGAGAAGACAGCAAGATATCACAGGCGTAATGCATGCAAAAAATACTACTGTATTAATTCACAGAGTGCATATGAGGCAGACATTATTAAGGTCATTGCAACAGTCTCAGCCTTGAAAAGACACAGAATGACAGAAGACAGCTGCAAAATATCCATCCAGCACACACGGCCACCGACTTCCCTGGCACTGTGCTCAGGATGAAGCTGACCCAGCTGGTACTGCGACCAGAGTTGTCAATTAAGCCTTGTAGACAAGTCACCGAATTCTCAGAGACACACAACTCCAGCAGAGGATACTGCAAGGTTACCAATAAAAGACAAGTCCTGGGGGTAATATTCAAGAGCAGCTCCTCGGTTGGTAGCCGCTTCCTGCTGCAGAATGTCACTCACACAGAAAGTCATGATGCCTTGATAGGCTTCACAATTCCCCATCAGTTCTCCAGCTGCTTGGCTAATCAGATATTATTACCTCCTTTGTGTTTTCTTCCCCAACCCTCTCTCTCTCTCTCTCTCTCTCTCTCTCTTTCACGGGCAAGGTTGCTATAAAAGGACTCGGTAATGATTCCTATCTAAATATTTCACTTGCAATACAAAGGTCTGTATTTTGCATACTGTGGAACTTTTGTGGCTTTGTCTTTTGACAAAAAGCTCCCCGGGCTTCTGGGAATAAATACTGATAATTGTGCCCAGGCTCAGCAGAGGCTTTTGCGCGTTAAACCACACAAAACTGGACTCAAAACACAGCAATGTTTGAGGATGTGACTTCAGCACATCCCAGCCCTGAAGAAACAGGTCTGGCAACCTCCATTTCAGGCTTGAGGTTACACCAGAAAATCTCCCTGTGCCACACAGATGCCTTGGCAGGATGTGTGGAACTAGAGCTCGGAGCTGTGCTTCCAGGATCTGCAGGATCACCTCTTCATTGGAGTCCCCACCTCACTGCAAGCAGAGGAGTGGAAGGAACATTTCACATAGCTTTTCTAAGATGGTTGGCATTGACCAACATCTTCTTCAGACATTAGCAGGCATATTGCCATTAAATTCCTTGGGAGAAAATACAGGTCATGCTATAAGCTTTAGAAAATCTGACTTTTAGACTCATATTGCAGAATACCAAGATTTCAACTTGGCCTAAATTAGAGGAAATCAAACTTCACATTTCCAAAGCCAGACAAATTGTTATTATTTTTTTCCTGCCAGTTGCCTGACAAAATGGACCTGGTGCCACTAAAATTCTTCTGCAAAGGAAAGACCTCCCAGGGCTTTGAGCCTTCTCTCCCACATCTGAAGAGCACCTTCACCAGGGTACAACTGCTCTTTGTTGAGCAGACATTCAACGCTGCATAAGATTCAAGACAGTCCCTAGAGCAGGAACTAATCACTGCAGCTCGTTGTGCTATGTGTGGCTGTGCCAGTGAGCAGCAAAGGTCTTGCTCTGCCCAACCAGCTCCGCTCTTTGCTGCTGAGACAGGAACAAAGGCAGCATTTTCTCAGCAGGATGTGTTAGCTCAGGCACGCTGCCATGGCATCCTGGCTTCTGCAGGTAACTGGATACAGTGTAGACAAGCCTAATGTGGTTTCATATGGAAATGAGCAGTAAATTATTAATATTAATAACGTCTATAAACAACTGGTGACAACTTCAAGTGGCTTACTGTGTAGAACGTACAAGGCATCTGTTCATTATCATTTACAAGACACTCCTGATACACACAACAATTTACCCAAGTATCTGTGCAGATTCCACTCTGGATCTCAGCGTTAAACACCAAGGTGCTAACAACATCTGAGAGGCCAAACCCACTGTGTACCTACACAAGTGCAGGCATCCTTCACCCACAAAGGGTGCCAGTGTGGATGAGCTTCTCCATGCCCTTCAGTTACGTACGGATCTTGCCTCTCCACAGGGTCGCAGAGATTGCATCACCAGTAGAAACCTAATTCAGAGAGGGCCTGATCCTCACTGGAAGCTAGATGCCTGCATGTCTAGGTGATGGTTTAAGGCCCAAAGGAAAGTTCCTGCAGCTCAGTGACTAACCCAGGAGAAAAGGTTGTGCAAGGGGAAAGGCAAATGGAGGTGTAAGTACAGGATTCTGAAAAGCACCACTATAAGTTTATTATGTCAAAGACAGAGTGAGCCATGATGGTACAATTTTTCTGTCAAGGACAGTGATAAAAAACTATCCTCACTCTGAGCTCGGGGATTTACAGCATAGGTTTCCAACCTCCAGAGGCTAATTATTTCAAGTCATCCTGCAGTGCACCCTGGGCAATGCTTTATGAAGTTAGCTTCATGTGGTTGAACACCCGTTACTTCATTGGCCTCTTGCTGTCATGATGCAAAGACGGACTAGTACTTCATGTAGCAATTTTTAAATAGAAGTGGATGATTTTTCAAGTAATTATTAGCAAAAACGTCAAACAGAAAGGCAGAGGCTGGCTATCCTACTGAGAGGAACCACTGAGGCAGAAAATATGTGCCAGCATATATAGTTGGAGCTGCACTGAGCTTGCTGTCAGACAATGTGTTTTATCAAGCTGGAAACACAATACCGGCCTGCTTAGAATACCTGCCTTTAATGAGGTGGCCCAAGCTGCTGTGCTCTGCTGTATTCAAATAAACACTGCAGCTTTTCAGCAACTGAAGTCAATCTCATTTCCTGATCTGAGAAGGGCTCGAGAAACCCAACACTTTCCCCAAAACTTGTTTTTTTAATTGTTGTTGGCAACCTCATCTACTACCTTCAAAGGACGAGTTAATGGTATCTAAACAGATAACAGTGATACCACAGTGAGCAGGGGAGTTGCTCCTCTCTTCCTTTCACAAAGAGCAATTCTCACATTACCAGAGGTATTCTTCATCTTATGGAAAAAAAAAAAAAAAAAAAAGAATCTCAAGACCTTCACTGAAGGAAGGCTGCTGAATCACAAAGCTCAGCCTACAGATCAGCACTGTGGTAGGAAAGCAGCTTTGAAGTGGAACATTGCAAAGGCCATCTACAACGTGCAAACTCCCTCTCCTTCATCTGAGCAGATGTTCCCATGAGCTATGAACAATATCCACACTGGACATTACTTCACTGAATTCCACACAGAGAAGGATGATGATCTTTGGAGGTTAAAACAACAGTACACAGCAACAGAATAATCTCCTAACGGTAAAGAGGCTCTTCAGAGGGGCTTGGATAGGCTAGATCAATGTGCCAACATTAATGGGATGAGTTTCAACAAAGCAAATGCCAGGTCCTGCACCTGGGTCACAACAACCCCAAGCAACACTACAAGCTTCGGGCAGTGTGGCTGGAGAGCTGCTGGCAGAAAGGGATCCAGGGGTTGTAATAGACAGGAGCTGAATATGAGCCAGCAGTGTGCCCAGGTAGCCAAGAAGGCCAATGGCATCCTGGCTGGGATTAAAAATGCTGCGACCAGCAGGAGTAGGGAGGTGATTGTGCCCTTGGACTTTGCTTTGGTGAGTCCACATCTTGAGTATCTTGTTCAGTTTTGGGCACTGCAATACAAGAGAGATGTGGAGGTGCTGGAGCAGGTCCAGAGGAGGGCAACAAGGCTAGGTAAGGGCCTGGAGAATAAATCTTATGAGGAGAGACTGTTGAGGCTGTTTAGTTCAAGTAAGAGAAGGCTGAGGGGAGACCTCATTGCTGTCTACAGCCACCTGAAGGGACGCTGTGGAGAGGCTGCTGCTGGACTTTTCTCACAAATAATTTGAGATAGAACCAGGGGGAATGGCCTCAAGCTGAGACTGGGGAGGTTTAGACTGGACATCAGGAAAAAGCTTTTCACAGACAGAATGGTGAGGGACTGGAATGAGCTGCCCAGGGAGGTGGTGAAGTCACCCACCCTGGCTGTGTTTAAGGGTCGTCTGGATGTGGTGCTTGGGGCTACAGTTTAAGGTGAATCTTGTAGGATAGGGTTCTAGGTTGGACTTGGTGATCCTGAGAGGCCTTGCCAACCTGCATGTTTCTGTGATTTCTGCTGTGTTATTAAATGCACCTAAGATGCAATCCCCTTATGTGTAAATGAAGGAAGTAGTTAATCCTTCCCTACCTTCTGTCATCTCATTTTCTTGGTTAACTTTGCAAGCATTTTTGGACATGAACTGATGCCTTTTATGTGTTTCATAATGACATCTGAACGCTATCTGCACAACCACGTTGCACAGAAATTGCCAATAACCACAGAATCATGGACTACCAGGTTGGAAGGGACCTCAAGAATCATCTAGTCCAACCTCTCTTTGCAAAAGCACAGTCTGGACAAGATGTCCCAAAACTCTGTTCTGCTAAATCTTGAAAGTGTCCAATAATGGCAGTGTTCCCTATCAGATGGCCACCAAGCCTTGGTCACATCTCCCCTTTCTGTAATCAGCTTCTGCATTTGGCTGTGTAGAAAACCTAAACCCACAATCTCTCTGGTCTCTGGGGAAGTAAAGGCACAGGTGATGAAACCCAATCCATGCAGCTTTAGAAATAAAGATACAATATTTTTATAAAAGATTGCTACAATACAGCATCCTGCACACATCTCCAAAGGCAGACCAGGCAAAGGTACAGCCCCAGCAATCCAGCTGCGCTACATCTGGGCTTTCAGAGTAAGTCAGGTCACAGCAAATGTTCCAAATACCTGCAGAAATATCTGGGCTATAAGAAATGCACCATACAGCTGCTCAGCTCATTAAGAGTATCCTCTTTGAAGCTACATCCAATTTTAGAACTGAAATGCTATAGGTGGCTTAGGCTTGTAAACAGAAAGCAAAGCCAGGCCTTTAATGAGTGTCCAGTTCAGGAGATAGAGAATGGAATTTCATTGCCATTTAAGCCTGTTTAGCAAGCCTGAATGTATGGCATTGCCTAACTTGCTGTTTGACTTCTGCTTTTGAAGTGTCAGTGAAAGCTCTGAGGACAGACCTATTTTCTTTTCTGAAGAGCAGTTGATTTTGATGCAGCAGAAGTCTGCTCTCCCTTGACCTGAGCAAGATGAAGGTCATTCAAACTGACACACAAGGGTCCATGGAGGTGGCACTGTCTTAACAACTTGTTTTCAATTTACACCTTATGTGAGTCCAAAATAAAGCCTTGAGAAGATTCTGTTGTTGATTCTTCTCAGTACCTTCACAGATAATTCTTAAAACACAGATTTGCAAGGGACTGTCCATCTGCTTGAAGAGGTACATACACA
The DNA here is from genome assembly GCA_013399775.1 of Semnornis frantzii. Lineage (NCBI taxonomy): Eukaryota > Metazoa > Chordata > Aves > Piciformes > Ramphastidae > Semnornis > Semnornis frantzii. The sequence goes on along the minus strand of VWYK01113200.1, from coordinate 73,712 downwards.
GCTCCTGGACGTAGATGCTTCAAGGAAAAGCAGATGCTACCCCTGATGTTTCTGAGGATTTGGTTTATGATTCATCACAAGTTGGGCCCTCAAAAAATTGTCTCAGGATGGCACACAAAGAGGAAGAGGTGAAAACTTGGAACTGACACTTTCCCTTAAGGCAAGGTGTCAAGAGTGATGCCATGAAAATGCATAACTTCAGGGGGGACTTGCCAGTTTAGGGCACGTGGGACAGGGTCTTTCAGGGACAGCATCTCCTGCTCACCACGGGCTTTTGGCTGGTGTGATCACCCTCCAGTTTTTAAACAAAAACTCTCCTGAAGCATGGGCCAAAGAACAGCAAGAATCGTGTGAAGCAGTCAAACAAAGGGCTACTAGTAGCTTAGGATTAAGCATAAATTTTTCAGAAGCCCACAAACAATGCAAACACCAACATCTTACTGCAGCCAGTGGAACCAGCCACTTCTGTCAGTCAGAGCATGTGGCAGCAAAACTTACTGCAAACCACTCTGGCCTTGTTTGCTGGGGAAGCTGGTTGATCAGCACAGACCCCAGGGTTTACACTAGAGATGTATTTGAGTTTTCCAGGGGGAAAAAAAAAAAAAAAATCCAGCCCCATCCCAAGTTTCCTTCCCAGCTGTTATGGTTCATTAGGGAAAGAGAAGAGCAGAGGAGCCTCTGGCCCTTCACGACATCACATTTCTGAAAGCAAAACGACCACAAACGAGCGTGCTCATTGCCAGCTAAGCAGTTCCCCAAGCAGCAGAGGGGCCCTGCCACTGCTAACCTCCATCCATTTGAAGTTTGTCATTTAGCAAAGCCTCTTTTTCTTCCCTGCACTTCCAGCTGTTTATATGACACAAAACACTTTCCAGATGCAAGTCTCAGACCTCTCACATCTCTCGTACCGAAGAATTAACCTGGAGGAGGAATCTGTCAGATAAGCCTGACTCAAATTCCACCCTCATTTCAGCAACACACAGAATGAGCTAACACCTTTCTGCAGGGTGGCAAATTAATATCTTATAGCTGGAATGATCTGTTACAATTTACATCTAAGACCTTTGCCACAGACTATGGCTCTGTTGTATCTGGATGTCTAAAAAAAGCACAGCGACAGGAGGACCAGCCCCGAGAGCAATGCAGGGCCACTTGGCTCAGCAATGTGTAGGTTGCAAGCAGTTCCCAGGGCTACTACACAGGCATTAGAGGTTGTGTGGGTAAAGCAGACATGGGAAAAAGTCACTAAGCAGGGACTCCACATCCCACTGCTCCCTAAGCCTCAACTGCACACTTACCTCCCTACTTTCCCACAACATGGACCTCCTTGACTGTGTGAAGTCTCCTCACTTCTTTCTCCTATGGGTGAACCATGCCCAGGCCTCCCCAGGTGTGTAGTGTGTCCTGTGACTCTCAATCATGAGGAGATTTGGGTATCTTCCTCACAATTTAAGAACAGTCCAACTGCAACAGACCAAAGATCTCTGAAAAAAGCCACAGCTGAGTTTCTGCAGAAGGTTGTAAGAAGCAGTGTGCTGGGATGCTCCTCTGAACATGGTGTCTACTTTCTGCTGACTGCTAGCTCTAGGATCTCTTAAGCAAACAATGTCAACTTTGTATTTAAAACTTTTTCTTCCAAACAATTGTCCCCTCAGCATCTGGAAGGCCCACCATACTCAGTTTAATTTTACTCTATATTGAGCTTCTCCTGCAAAACTCTATTTGTACAACATTTATGGCTGCAGAACTACAACTGAAATAAACCAGAAACAATTAGATTAGGAAGTTCAGTCTAAAATTCAGTTGTGTTGTCTGACAAAGTTATGAAAATATTGGGAGAACCAAAAGCAGAAGAACAAAGAGGCTGAGGCTGTGGTGGCAAATGCTACTCATGGAGGTGGCCCATGCAAGAAGGGATGAGTAGAGAGGCACCAACACCCTGAAGTCGGTCATTAGCTATGGGAGATGCTTTTGCTTTCTGAACTGAGCTCTTTCTGCCTGCAGCAGGTAGCAGCTATTGCTTTGCACCCTCACCTTCCTGATGTATTTTAACAGCCTATAATCCTCAGAAAACCTTGTGATGAGGGTCAGGTTATACAGAAGAAGGTATCAAGGGAAAGAGAAGTCAATGGGTGAGCTGCATCAAGAAGAAAATATCTGCAGTCCTTTGTTATGGTTATTTGATGGGCAAAGGTGGGATTGCTGAGTAGTCAGCAGATCCCCAAGGGCTCAAAGCTGCTGTTCACAGGAAAGGTAATGACCACCTTCACTTTGTGCTCCTAACAGATCCCAGGATGGTTCCTCTGCTATGTATACCTAGAACTGCTTATGTTCAAAACTGTGACTCTATTGCAAAGTTTTCCCAAGTTGACCTGACACTGTGATGTGGTGCAGTGCAGTGCACTCAGCTGTGGCATGGACACTACTGCAACATTCCAGGAAGGCTGTGAGAGCCACAGAAACACACAGGAGAATGTCTTGGGCTTTGGAATGTACAGAATCATCAATTTCTGGAGAAAGGACTTAGTACTTGGATGACATCAAACATCCTTGTCAGGATGATGATGTTCTCATGCAGCTGACCTGATAAACAAAATATGCCCTTTACATAGGACCCAAGCAAATGTGAAGGCAATTTTATTAACAGCATGAAGAAAATAAACTCTCCCTGACAGGACTAAGGAAAAGGGTAAGAAAGGAAGTGGTTTATGTTATCCTCTGTTAGTTAAAACCCCTTGGACTTTGCTTCCACCTCACTGCAGAAGGCTGCTGATGCAAAGGGTGATAGCTGCCTGCAATCTTTCCCTGGGAAGTAATTAGTTTCCATTTAGAGGGATGACAAATTGATCAGGCAGGAATCTCACTGAGCTCTGAATTGAAGCTAAACTGTGATAGCTACAGCTCTGGCAAGTTGGGTTTGTAAGTCTGTCAATGCATTTTACAGTTTCAAAATTCAATCACCCAACAGCAGGAAAGACATTGGTTGGGGGGGGTGGGTGGGGAGGGAATTAAAAAAAGGGAGAAGAAGTAGGAGCTGAGGGGGGAGGGAGGAAGAGAACTAGCAAAGCCTAAAGCCTCCACTTCCTCCTGCAAGTTCATTATCACCTCTCCAAAGCATGACGGTGGTGTGAAATGGGTTAGACGCACGGATGCCTCTGTTAACGGCCAAAGAAAAAAAAAGTCGCACATCATTAGGAATGGAATAAACGATACCGAGGCACAGAGCAGAAATGATTTGATTAGCAATTTCCAGTTTTGAAAAGACCTGGAAGAGAACCAAATGACTATACAGAAGGTGTGATGGAGTTCTTAATTGCTGTAACTGCACAGGGAGACTCGATGATTTGTGACATATAATACAGCACAGTACGCTAACGCTAATAACTGTTAATTAACTGCAGCAATGATATACTCTCAAAATGCACATACAAGTTACCATAATTTCTAGATTAAAAGCTGCAGTGTTCGAAGCCAAAGGCAGAGGGAAGGCAGCACAGAGGGAGATTGGGGGAAGAGAAGAAAGCGAAGAGGGAGACAAAGAATTTTTTCCCCCTTTTTATTTTTTTTTTTCCCCCAAGCCCCCTTGGAGCAGGGTTGACATCTCACCCAGAGCAAAGCGCACAGAAAGCGCCAGGAAAAAAAAAATAAAACACTCCTGCCGAAACGTGAAACGGCTCCTGAACGAAGCTCTCCCTCCAGAGAAGCAGTTATTAATTCTGAAAGGCTGTTGTTGCACCAGGCCATCTGGCTGCGCCGTAAAGAGTTCAGTAGCTGCTGCTGAGCTAAGATTCCTGTCGGATCCCATTCGCCCCAGCGACATTATTCACTCGCAAATGTTATCGCACCATTTTTTCCCCCATCACTGCTGTTTGCAAGTCACTTTATTTATTTGCAGGCAGTTTGTCGCGCTGCCCAGTGGAAAAATGGCTCTGCCAGGAGCCTCCGGGAAGCTGGGAGACAGCACCCTCGTACAGCGGATGCTCGGAAGCTGCTTTCGCTCTGCCCCGGAACAGTGGTGCTGTGTGTTAGGTGGGAAGGTAGCACTTAGCCAAAGCTGCTGGATTGACAGCCTGGGAGACTGAAGGCCTCTATTTATTCCCCAGCAGGCAGAGCACAGGCATGCTCCCATGCAGTGTCCTTTGCTGGCACACGTAGATGGGAATCACATGATACTGATTAGCTGTCCAGAATTGCTAAAACATTTTCTCCTTCAGATCAATAGTAATAAAGAGGAGGGTAAGCCAGGTATCAGGCGTGCAACGTGGAAGGTTGACTCTGATCTTCCTGCAGAGCTGCTAGCCAGCCTCAACAGCAACAAAAATCTCTTGGCATGCTTCCCCTTCCAAGTTCTTTCAAATGCGACTGATCTGTAGACAGCCTATTTAAATGTTACAGTCAGGCTAATCTTGTACCAACCCTAACACATCAATTACCCTGTGGATGGGAAAGCTAACAGGCTTTGTCCTTCCCTTGGTGCCACCTCTGTAACATGCTCTTTCTGGATGGCCTCCAAGGGAGAGTTAAGCAAAGTGGTCTGTGATTTTGACGGCACTGCTCCCCATAGCACCATGAGACAAGTTCATATCTAATCCCTGTGGCAAACAGGAGGGGGGGAAAAAAAAGCAAAATCAGAAAACAAACACACAAAGCACCTGAACATCTTCATTTTGCAGCATCAGTGTTCACTAATGCACAGTGGGACACAAGGGATAGTGAAGATAAGCACACAAGTGCAGAGCAACAAGGAAAATAAAGGACTAACAGACTGGCCCAGCCTCTATATTCTCTGCGTTCACACCAAGGCAGTGTGTTGAGAGCATGTGTGAAGTCTATCTGTCATTTGAACATTGAGGGGCCTTGAAAAATATTAAGGGTAAACTTCACTGTCATTCCAACATATGGCAAGAACACTGAAATGCAGACATGTCCTGGAGAAACTCGAGAATTTGAATGAATACCTTCTCTTACTTGGGTTTGTATCTTCTACTTTTTTGTCCACTTCCTCCTCCTCCTCCTCCAATTTTTTTTCTACTCTGGTTTCTTTCAAGCTATTAAACCCTCCTTCAACCTCCTCAGTAGCATGATATGTATGTGCAGAGTGGGAAGAAAGAAGAAAAATAAGGTTATGCTTATGTTTCAATATAAGAATAAGCTTCTATGGCAGGGGGTTGGAACTAGATGATCTTTGAGGTCCCTTCCAACCTTACCATTCTATCTAAGGGAAACTGTGGTCAGACTGTGCATCAGAAGCCACGTAACAATCACAGGTATCACTGTAGAANGGGGTGGGGGGTGGGAAGGATAGATTTTCTTTATCTTAGGCAATAAGACTGACTTCACCTACCTGACTGTGTGGATTATTCCTTCCCTGGCTATATGATCAACACAAACCACTGTCTTCTCCAGTACTCTGCCCAAATAGAAATGGTCTACAGGATGACATTTTTACCATCTTCCTCAGCAGCAGAATGACACTGCTGGGACAGTGCTTTCCCTTTCCTCACCTCTGTTTCTTCAAGGCCTCCTAGCTGTCACATCACTTCCATGACCACAGCCTCTAAGCAATATTGCATTTTCTTTACCACCTAACAAGAACCTTAAAACCAATTTAAATCTGAAATGAATGCTGCAAATACAGGTCCATATGCAAGACAGACATCTAATAACCCCCACGGGAAAGAAAAGCTTCTGAAACTGCTAAAATGCATCCTGTGGGGATGTCAGCCTGGAGTGAAAGACTCTTAAAGACTTTTTGTGTGACAGCATCACACCCTCTGAGAGTCCCAGGTGCCATTAGGGGGGAGGAGGAAACTACAGCACAGATGAAGAATTCAAGAATAATCAGCCCCAGGTATTAATGTTTTGCTTTAAGATGTAAAAGATAAGATATTGAAATTCCACGATCTCCAGGAAAGGGGGTGTTGATAAGACACAAAGCTGCTTGTTCAACCCTCTGCCTTCTTTGTGAGAGGCTGCTGGTGCCCTTGCAGTGCCATATTATCCTGATTAACAGCAGGCCTCAGCGATGCCATGGGAAGGTGGCTGCCAAAAGGCCGGATTGTCTTCTCAGCAACTCCCTGTGTTATTTCCACCTTACAACCTTTCAACAATCCCCTCACAGCCTTTTCAGTCTGGTCCCACAGAGGCCTCTGTCCCAGGTTGCATGTGATGCCACTAATTTTATTGCAAAATCTATTTGTTATATCTAATGGTAAATGGAAGGGAAAGGAGGGGTCTCGTTCCAGGTCTCTGCCATTCTAAATCTTGGCTTTGTCTCAGCAGTACAATAGCAAATACTTTGAAGAGGGCAGCTTGGCACCCACCCTTCTGCAAAGAGCTTTCCAAATAGTTGGATTTTTTTTGTCTTTGAAATGTTTTCCCTCCCCTTAATTAAAAAAGAAGTACATTTATTTTTTTTTTTTTGGGTCACAAGATGGAATCCTTTTGTGCAGAGTCCATACATTGCTTATGTGTCACTTTGAGCCTCTGTTTCCCTGGAGATTAACTGCCTGATAAACCCTTGCTGAGCTGGAGTTAAGGGCAAGACTGAGCCTGAGCTGAGGCTTTCTCACAGTTGGATTGGGACAGAACCCTTGGGAGCCTCCAGATTGTTTAAGAAATCCTTATCCTGTGCTGTGTTTTGGGAGAACATCTCTTGGTCACTAGACACAAGCACAGACTCTCCAGTTCATATCCTTCTGAAAATAACCTCTGTGAATTTCTGAATTCACCTATGCTTTTCCTAAACATTTCTCTCCTGCTTGCTGTAAATATCTACTTCTGCTTGCTTTTCCCTTTTGTCTGGCTGGGCTTTGGGGTGATTTGAAGGTGGCTGGAGAACAAGGAAGCAGCTCGTCCTCAGGAGCTTGGCTCATCCCTGAACAAGAGCTCTGGGACACTGCCACCCAGCCGAGCCTCCTGAGTATTTAAAGGATAATGTGTGCATCCGTAGAAGCCACAAGGGCCAGTCTGGCAGCTGGTATCAGAGGAGTAGGCAGAGGCACTAAGTCTCTGGGGCACAAAGTGAGTCACTGGGGGCAAGACCTGGCTCTTGAGTGCTGTGCTGGAGTTTGTCCTGAGGGTGGCCCACAGAATCCCATCAGCCAGTAACTGCAGCTCTGCAGGCAGCTGGTTGCTCATTTACCCTCTGTAGCTCACGTTCCAGATGCTGCCCTGGGTCACAGACCATCGCACTGGAGAAAGCTGTTCTCTTCCTAGATCCCGGCCTGGGCTTTTTGCTTTGTGCCCAACCTTTAGCTCATGCCAGTGCAGTATTTCTCTGGTTTCTCAGCTTCCTTCTGGCCCTGTGTCTACCCTCACCCGAACCCCTGGGAGGGACCACCTTGGTGTTGGTCATGCTGCACTTGAACTCTGCCTAGGGATTAATTTAATCCAGGGTATCTCGGTTGATGTGCCTACACTGATGCCAAGAGAAGATTCTGCTGAGTCTCAGAAGCACAGCCTGTTCTAGCTGCATGAAATACAATTTCCTTCCCTCACTGCCATCACGAAGGTATTTTCTGCCCCAGATGGAAACAAATATTGTTGATGAAGATCTGCTTTAACCAAAAGCACATATAAAACAAAAGAGAGAGAGAAATATTTGAGGTTGGTGGTGGTTGGAATCTATGCGCAGAAAATTAATGCTTTGACATCTATTTTGCGCTTAATCTTTTGTGGCAACTTTTTTACATTTGTAAGAGTTATGGATTTTAAAAGTCACAGCTAAGATTGCTTAATGAGCATTCACCACCCTGGAAGTGGAAGCAAGGCTGATGTGGTTTAGTCAGCTGTTAGCTTTATTGCCTCTCTTCTGTACTAAAAGTGACAAGTTGAACACATTATAGAGAGCTCAGATGTGTTATGTAGATGAAGCCTGCAGCAATATCTGCCTGCTCTCTATTATTTATGATGTCTATATAATACAATGGACTGAGATTTAAGCCATTGTGATGCAGTTTGTTTTCCAGGGTTCTAAAGTACAGCACATTTTACAGAGAATTGCATCTCTGTTACATATTAATCAAATCCATCTTACATGCAGCTCTTACACTGTAAACTAAAGGGAAAGAAAGATTAAAGCGCTTGGCTTTTCCTCAGCTGTCAAGGACTGGCAATAAAATAATAATAAGGGCTTCTAAATAATGTGTGTGTGACAGGCCTTTGCTCAGTTGTACAGTCCTTTATGGAGGTTAACTACAAAATAAGTTCCAGTGAGTGATTGAGAACAGGCGAGTGTGTAATACTGTAATGCCAAGCCCTGCATAATTCTTCGCAAAGTTCATTTGCAGAAATTCTCCCAGCTTGACAAGCCAAAGTTGTTGCTGGTCCAGCCACACCATGGGGTGTGAAGTTAACTCCTTCTGCCTCCACCCCAAAACTCTGCCCTTTTCAACTTGCTTCAGCTGTAGCCCAATAACCCAGAAAACTCCACTCCAACAACAAAAGTCAGTCTCACTGGTTTAAAAAAAAAAAAAAAAGATGATGGAAGTCATGGGGAAGTTATTTTATTATAAAATATACAAGACAGTAGAAAGCTGTGGCTTTGAGCTTTTCCATCATTAGCAAGAGTTCTGATGAGCAGAGGTAGAATTTTTAACAAAAGCCCAAATCACTATAAGTTTTTAAGACTGTATAAATTGTGGAATTTACTGAAGAGGTTTTTTGGCCTTTCCTCCATTGGCTTTTTCTGCCAGGCATCCATTCTCAAGTTCCTATACCTGCCCTGCCTTATTACCCCCTCAGCAGAAGGGCTCAGCATGCCACAGCTTGGAGGTGGTCTGCCTGCTCCCCACTTGGTTATTTATACAGTGCAGTGGAGTGACAAGAGTGGGACACGGGAGCAGAGGAGAGGCAGCTGAGACCATCACAAGTCACAGTGATGCTCAGCCTGTGACAAGGCTCAGCACCGTGGATCTGGTGTTTTCATGTTGGGCTCTCTCACTGCCCTTTCAGGTGGCAGTAGGTGTCACCGCTGTCCTCAGAGGGCAACGGGGATCAGTCTGCAGGGCTCAGACAGCCACGGATGAAAAATCACTGGGTAAATGCTGAGCATTACTCCTAAGCTGCACTCTGCTGTAGACAGGAGGGATAAAGCAGGGGAAGGCACGAAGGGCGTGTGCATGAGTGCTCAACAGCACTTTGCATCAAGCACAGCCAAGCCAGCCCGCACAGACCACTCCTGACGCCTTCCATCACTTTGTAGGGGCTGGGGGGCCCAGCCCGTGCCTGCGGCTGCCATTGTCAGAGCAGTCAGGGAGGGACCAGGGCTGCAGAGGGACCAGCCAGGACAGGGAGTGCCTGCAGCTCCAATCTCCTGCAACAGCACCCTTAGGAGATGGTGCTGGAAAATCTGGCCCTGTGTTTGGAGCCCTGCGAAGTTTTAATTGCATTTAAAACAGGGAGATCCTGCTGGAGCCAGTGTAACAATTGGGCTGTTGGAAAAAAATGTGAATTCAGATGAGGGTTTGTGTTCTGGAGGAAGCAGATGGGTGCTGGGGTGTGGGGGTTGGCTCCCCTGTAAGCCAAGCAGTAAAACAGTAGTGGTAATTTTAGGATCACTAACACCAGTGAAGGAGTTTAGGAAATCAAAGGAAGGGCAAACAAATTTTAGGCTTTGGGGCACCATCTGGTTGCTGGAAGGAGCCGGGGAGAATTCATATCCCCTTCACACACCCCACAGGGCTACTGACAGCTCCGCACCCTCCTCCGCCACCCCCACTTCACAGAAACAGCATTTGTTTCCTTGCTGATCTAATACACAAGGGCAAATTCAATGTTTGCTCTCAAAGAACTGTCTTAAAATGCTATTATACATTTCCCTTGGGCCAGGGTGGTATTTTAAGTGTATTGCCATGAAAAGAAGATGTCTCCTGGTATTTTCTGTATTTCCTTTAGCATATTGGGTCTCCCTTTTCATAGACCTCTTGAAATTCTGGATGATTATGATTCCAAATGCTGGATGTTGATTTCACAGCCTGTTTTTCACCACCATTCNCAAAAAAAGAAAGAAAACCAACATTTGAAACCTCAATCCAAATCTAACTGAACTCCTTCATAACATTGCCATGGTTTAGGTTCATTCCTACTCATGCCCAGTCTCCCACAGTGTGCTGCCACTGCCTTTAATGAATTTAATTATGATTGACACTACTGCATACAGGAGAGGAGAAACAAGCCTTGTTGCAATGTCCTGTGCGCCACAAATCACATCTGGAAAACAACAGACAAACATGAATGTCCAAGTCCTGAGTTCTCAGGCTTTCTTGTCTTCCAGTTAGCCAAACCAGCTTTGTAAAATGAGTCTATCTTAATCTCCATTTCTGGTATGAGTATGCCTCAGGTAACTGTAACTTGGTCTGCAGGTCTCTTGACAATTTGTGTGATATTGGCACTTTTTCTTAAAGCCTCTAAGCCTCCCATGCTCCTGAGGTCAGGTTGGACTTCAAGCTTTCATTTAAATGCAGAAAAAGGAAATTTTGTGCCCTGTGATTCCAAGGAAACACTTGACCATGCCTTGTGGCTCAACATCCTCAGGCAAAATGAAGAGCCCAACTTTCAGTACTACAAAACACGTTATTTTCTTCAAATCTTCTCACCGGCTTGGGGCTGTCAACACTGGATTTTCCACTCACTAGAAGCCACCTTGCAGCCTCTCACTGCCTCTTGGCCAGATCTACCAGGCCAGGCACATGTATCAGCCAGAAGTCTCTCTGAAGTCAGGGGCTGCCAAGAAGAACTGCCTTGGCATTTAATTCTCCCCGGTGAATGGGGAAAGGCACACTTTGGAAGCAGATCAAAACTCTATTGAGGGAAATAATGATCCTGCCATTCGAGCAGCTCTGAAAGGTTCCTCAGCCCTAACACAGAAAGCTCCTGAAACGAAGCTCGGCGTCAGAGAGTCCAAATTTGTAACTGGGGACAGCCATTTCCATCTCTGGGTAAGCAACACTTAAAAGGATAAATTAGAGCTAGCCACACAGAGGAGCAGACCAGTTTCTTTTGCTTCCCTCTGCATGGAAAGTGGTCTTCATGCCACCTGACACTCGGAGATCACTTCTCAGGCTATGGGAAATGAGCTGGGAAAACACAAGCGCAAACCTCCTGTGGTTTATATGTCTGTGTCAGGCGAGCCATGCAGAATGCAAAGGCAAACCTTTCAATTCTCCCCTCTCACCAGCCTTGAAAGCCAGCACAGTGCTCCATTCAGAAGGGGATTTACCACAGGGTTTGGAAAGCACCAAGTGTTACACAGGAATCTTGCCCTGACTGAACCTACTTATAAACCCTTACAGTAATAGGCAGCGCCGTGAAGAGCCAATGGCACAGCGTGTGCAGAACAGAGCTGTAAGTCACAGTGCAGGTTTGCTGAACGAGCTTGGGACCAGCTGCATCCCTTTACTCCCTCAATAACACACTGATATGGGCACATTTATTTTCCTGTTGAAGCAGCTCACAGAATAAATGTGTATCCCATCCAAGGGGAGATAACTATGGGAGCAGATGTATGCTATACTGCAAATAGTAAACTTATGGAGCCCTAATCCCATACAACACAATTTAGTTTCATACAAATCCTTCGAAGGAAGAGCCACAACAAGCTTTGCACAGCAGCAAGAGGAGCCCTGCTCGCTGGCTGTGCCACCAGGCAGCTGTGAACCCTGTGCATCTCAATTCCTGCTGCCGACCCCATCTGACCAGGACATTTGCACAGCCAATGCTCCAGCTCATCCAGCTGGAACCCAACGCACTTACCCTCACGGGAGACCCTGAGCCTCAACTCCTGTTTGCAAAGTGCTTGAAGATCCCTGGGGCGAGCGGGGCTCTGCAGCTATTAACACAGCCAGCACACTCTACTGCACACGTCTGGGTCACTAACTCCCAGACAGGGCAAACTACTCAGGGAGACAAAGTTAAGTCTGAAAAAAGCCCTGACATTTAATAGCCGTAAGGTACAAATTCATGCAGGTTGGTAATAAGGCAAAAAAAATAAAAGAGAAAGGAAATTTCAAGTAGCAGGGGAAGGTGTAATAATGCAGCATTTAGCACTGGCAGCAGAGAAAAGCAAATCAGTAGTTTTTAAGGGGCGACCTGAGGTGAGGAAGTGGCTCAGGGGACCGAAGGGAGAGCTGTTCCAGTCAAATGGGCACAAGAGAAAGATCAACCCCCAGCTGCGGAGCGCTTGGAGAGCAGCCAGCACGAGGAGGCCGAGAGGAGCAGGGAGGGGCAAGATGCAGCAGACAGCACTTCGGAGGTGGGATGAGGCAAATCGGTAAGGGGCACAGAAGCCCAGGAAGACATGTCTTTTTTTTTTTTTTTTTTTTTTAATTGAACACGAGCAGTAAGAAGCAAGCAAATTTAATTGGAGATGTAAAGGCTTCCTGGTTTACATCCTTTGCTTTAAATCTTCATTGAGAATCAGCATATGGCATCACAAACAAAAACCACCCCTTACCAATTGCAGCTCGTTGCAATCTCTGTCTTGCTGGATCTTGCTTTAAATACTCAATAGCCCAGTGCTATGTCTTGTGCTGATTATTCAAGAGCCATTATGATATCAGTGAATGTCTCTGATTGCATTTAATTCAAGTATGCAATATATTTTGAATTCAACTTGCTCTAGCAGTCTCCAGCTCTCCCTCCCCCAAAGTGTAACAGATCATTTAAAATCGAGCAGGTCACATCCTGAGCTGTAGGTACTAACCATGTCATTTCTTCCTCTCCTAGGGGCTTTAAATCCTGCAACTGCTGCCCTGCCAGCAGGAGAGGTGACCCCACATTTGTCCTGCTCATCGCTGGCTAATAACCATTAGGGACAATGGCGAAGCTCCCACCTGCTGCCCAGGAGGAGTGCAGATCGCTCCCAGCAGGATGCCAGCGCTGAAAATCTCCTCTCCTTTTCATTACAGGCTTTTGTCACTCTCATATCCCCAGAAACTACTCAGGAGGGCTCTCAGGGAATTAAACTGCAGTGACAAAGTGGGTCCTACCCCCTCACAAGTTAGCAAACAAGGGTGAAGGCTGGGGCCATGCCAGCACGCCCCCACACCAATTAACACAGGCAGCCCAACCGCTTCTTCCCCATGAAGTGATGTGTGTGAAATACAGCAAGAGGAACACATGGAGGTTCTCACCCCGACTGGCACAGGTTTAGCATTCTCACACAACTTGGGCACAAGTCATCCAGTTCTCCCGGGGCTGCCCTGAGCAAGTCCTCAGGCCCCCAGCCTCACTGGCACAAATGTGTCTCTGAAACCCTGATGCAGCCACTGGTGCCTACAGAGCCATGCTGAGCTGCACTGGTGGGATGGCTTGGAGGAAGCACTGGCATGTTCAGGGCTGGCAGCAAGATGAGCTTCAGTCAACCACAGCTCTTTCAAAACGCACCAGAACATAAACTCTTTGGGGTACTGGCCTTACCTTGACAGCCCTACAGCCGCCTGAAAAGAGTTTTCTGCCCTCGTGGCAGCCCCAGACCCAAGAAACAGAGTTCTGGGGCCTCTGGTCCACAATTCCTGCTTCAAAAATCCTCATCTTTAGGCCCTTTGCAATGTCTATCTGTAAAACCCCTCGCCCAGTGATTGCAGCAGCACATCTGGCTCTTGCCACTGCCCAAGAGCATCCTCCGCCCTTCTCCAGCACCACCACATGCAGCACAGGCCCTGGAAAGGGAAGTAAACCTTGCATATCCATTTTTCAGTGCAATGTGGGGTGGTGAACATAACAAAAACAAAAAAAAAAAAGAGCAGCTTGGCTCCACTGGAAGAGCGTCAGGCGGTACAAACAAGCGGACGGCAGCGGTGCGGTGCCAGCGTGCTCCAGCTGAGGCTCCAGCATGAGGTGTATCCGTGTTTCCACAGCAGCCCATTGTAAGGCTCTGCCTCGCACTTCCCTGGAACAGCAGCAGCCCCAGCCCCACACTGCAGTGAAGTATTAACTCATACCGAACACAGTTTGTCTCCGAGGACCCTCTTGGCCCCTTCGTCATCCTGTGCTGACATTTTAATCGCGCTTTTGTGGGAGCCGGCTGGCAGTTTGTCATCAGGAATGGCGCGGCGAGGGGCCAGCGCGGGCTGCGCGCTGTGGCGGCTGCCGAGGGAAGCAGCCCATTCTGACAGACTGAGCAATAATCTGAACTTACTGCGCTGAGCCTGTGGGACACCAGCCGGGCCGCTTTATCTTCTTCATTAAAGTGCGCTCAAAAAAAAAATCCATTTTCCTTTAAAGTCTCAGGAACAGATGGAGTAAAATTAATTGCGCCATTAAGTCCCGATAGACAATACCAGAGTGGTTTTCTTTCAACAGTGCATGTGTGTTACAAAGTGCTCTTCGTAAAAGGCAATTACTGCAACATTTGCCATAAAATAAAGGTTGCTTTAATGGGCAATAAACACAGGCTTCAAATTTTGTATGAAATGGGTCTCCAAAGGGCGCTGTTACAGGCAGCTCAAAGGCACAACTGACTTTAGTGTTTCTGCTCTGGCTCCAGCTCAGCTAGTTCGGAGAACAATGATTTCCACCCTTGGATATTTTCAGATGGAATTACGTATGCCACGGCAGCGCGCGCGCGCCCGGGCCCTGCGAGCCACCTTCTGCTGGCTGGGAAATGGTGGCCAGGCAGAGCCCAGCACCCATGCTGCTGTCGGTGATGGCAGGACAGGGACATGTGGCTGGGGGCCAGGGAGGAGGAGGAGATGGTTGAGGCCAGGGCTGGTTCATCTGCCGCGCAGGAAATAATAAGGCCTCATTTCCTGACATCAGATTCTTGCCAGTCTGAATTACCACTGGGTTTGTTTGATTCAAAGCCTGACATATTTATTTATATTTCTTTTTAGCATAAAATACCCTGGAAAAAGGATACCACATCCTTGCAAATGGAAGGAGGGGACTATAAAAAATGTGTGTGGGCAGCATTCAGAAGACAACAGACAATGACATTTCCATGATTTTTGCTTTCTGAGCACTAAAAACCAAGCCCAGGCCTCACCCCAGCAACTCACCATCAAACAGTTTGCGACCGCACTGCAAAACACAGCTTTTAAGCAGGCTCTTTTGGTCTCCTAACCAGAAACAAACCAACGAATCTACATCATTTGTACCAAATGCTACATTGTATTTGTCAACTTAACAGCCAGCCTCACCCTGGGATTAAAACACTTCATCTGCACAGATTTCAGTCCTACAGAATCACCAACGGTATTAAGACAGATGCCTCCCAATCCCCACATGCTGCTCTTCCTGTGATGACCTGCCAAAAATCCCCACTTCTGCCTGGTACCTGCGTGGTTGTTCTGGGCACAGGCACCTGCCCACACACTTCTGGGTAGGAAAACAGTTTCTATCTGATTCTTGCTCAGATTTATTTGAAGAGGAGGGCAAATCATTTCAATTCATTGTATTTTCACATTCCAGTAATTACAAAGCGAGCATGACATATAAATGATCCATTAATTGAAATATGGGCTCCAAGAGCTCCAATATTTATAGTGTAAATCCATATTTAATTAAATAAAGCCAATAATGCTCATTTCAAAGGGAACATTGAGGGTTTTTTATTTAACCATGTAGTTGATGCTGTATGCATTCATTTCTCATTAACACCTGCTAGTAAATCACGGTGGCCAGCAGAGGTAGGGAGATAGATGAGGGTGGGGGGTAGCTAACTGGAGACACACCCTGGACACTGGGCTGCCAGCAAGCCCTGCTGATGGGGGCACTTTACATCGCTGTCACTATACACCGCGGCTGCTTCTCGGTAATAGCATCAGTCAGCACCTCTGACTGAGCAGCTTTAATCACCCACTTAATTGCCTTAATCGCCTTTTACATAACTAAGAAATCACAACACTGCAATTGCCTGACTCTGACACACAGTAACATCAGGGGTGTGACATTAATGACGTAATTATATTAATTGCCAGGGGCTAACATTTCAGGATCTCAAAGCAACAGACATTAACCCCCCAAAACACCGGTCCAGGGTGTAGCACAAAGGCCAACTGCAGTGGCACAGGCAAGTACAAGCACAACAAAATGGGCTTTGCCACCCTGACCACAGAGAGCCTGTGCACCTCTCACTGTCCTGGGCCACTAAACAAGTACCTGCATGCTTCAAAACTATGTATTATACACACACATCTATGTTGTGGAGTCTTCTTCTCTGGAGGCTTTCAAAATCTGCCTGGATATTGTGTTTCTGTGCAGCCAAAGCAGGTCTAGGTGAATCTCCTTTAGCTGGGGGGTTAGGCCAGATGATCTCCCCAGGTGCCTTCCAACTCCCACCATTCTGTGATATGTATCATTTTCTTTGGTACCTGTTGTTGAATTCACACTTCTGAGCTGGCTGTGAGAATCACTTGGCATAGAACTAGAAAAAGCCCCAGGTTGGCTACACTGCCCCACTCCACTCTTTGGCTGAACCTGCAGTGGATGCCTTGGGACAACCTGTCATAATTTCAATCAGATGTTATCATGATGCCATTTTCCTTCAGTCACTCTGTATGTAGATGCTACTTGCCCTTAAAAGAATGTTACCCTGGCTGTCCTTGCAGCAGTATCATGCAATCACAGAATGGTAGGGGTTGGAAGGAACCTTGAAAGATCACCCAAGTCCAACCCTCCTGCAAGAGTAGGATCATCAAGGGCAGGCCACACAGGAATAAATCTAGTCAAGCTTTGAACACCTCCAGTGAAGGAGACTCCACAAACTCTCTCTGCAGCCTGTTCTAGGGCTCTGTCACCCTCACAGTGACAAAGTCTTTCCTTATGTTCATGTGGAACCTCCAGCTTGCACTCCACTGCTCCTTGTCCTATCATTGGATATCCCTGAGCAGAGCCTGGCTCTGTCCTCCTGACACTGTCCTTCACATATTTTTGAACATGTATGAGGCTACCCCTCAGGCTCCTCTTTCTCCCACCTGAAGAGGCCCAGCATTCTCAGCCTTTCCTCATAAGGGAGATGTTTCATTCCCTTCATCACCCTTGTGGCTCTGTGCTGGACTCTTTCAAGCAGTTCCTTGGGGTCCTTCTTGAATTGAGAGGCCCAGAACTGGACACAATATTCCAACTGTGGCAAACCCTCCTTGCTATGACGTTTATAAATTTTAAATATCAATCTATGCCCTGTTTCTGTTAGTAGTCAGCTGGCAACACTTACCACTTTTACTCCTTGCAAAACACAAGGTAGCATGCATAGGGTGGCTTTGCTCCAACACAGGCAGATACATGGTATTTGCATAGGTGCATGAACGTAGGCACAGTCTGACAGGCAGTAAGATGGTGGTTTGATTGCACAATTTTTGGTTTGAGTGCCAGTTTTAGGGTGGCACTTACCTGATGAAAAGCCCTGCAGCCTTCTTTACTCAAAGGGCTGATTGTGTATCAAGTCACATTGCCAATGCAAATTTTATTAGAAGCTGTATGGTGAGTTTGTCCCAGCAGATACTTTACCCTGGAGGAGGCATCACCTGTCATCTCACAGCTACTATAAAGCCAGCAGAGAGCACAAATGCCAACACAAACTTCTATCACATGCTTTGGCTAAACGGACAGAAGCCTAACCACATCAGTACACTTGACTCATATCAAATGAACATTGTTGGGGTATTCCAGGAACACACCACTTCAGCATTATGCACCCTGTAACTATGGCCTTGGCATGCTTATGTATCCCCAAATGCTCCCTAAAAGCAAGACACAAAGGCAAAGACCTCACAGACAGCACATGAAAAATAATCTTTAGCAAATCATCAGATTCTCTGTGGGCTCAGCCTCGAAGAATCCAGTCTGCAAAAACTAATGCTGAACTTGTTCCTTTGCTTTGATTTACCTCTCCAACATGCTGCCTAGATCTATGTTGGACTTTCAAAACCATCCAGTGCAAAGCTACTTCCATCTCTTCTATAGTTCCCTACCCTCGATGAAATGCAGAGCAAGACACAAGTGATGATCCTATCTCAAGCACCTCTTAGAAGCTTAATCCATTGCATGGACATAAACACCACTCAAGCAGAGGGCTCATGTAACTGCCACTCCATACCAGAAACTCTAACTGACGGTGAGAAAAAAGACCTCTTGAGGCAAGTGTGGCAGTAGCCTGGGTGGCACTGTCCCTTCCAAGGTACAAACTGACCATGCCAGTTCAGAATTGTTCAGAACCAGACCACAGGCTAAGCAGATACATCTATGCTCCTGCAGCCAATGCAGCAGCATGAAGCTCAAACTCCTCCATGCTTTGTTGGTGAAATAGTCAAGACATCTTTGATGATGGATGAATCTGAATGTGGGATGGTAACTACAGGAAAAATTAAAAAAAAAAAAAAACAGACTTGAAATTTCCTATCCCTTAACTGCCCCTCATGAGGGTCTGCTTGTGTGGGCTTTTGGTACAGGCTCTAACCAGCAGAACTAGAAATCATGCATTTGATGGAAGAAACCTCATTGCTCCTTCCTGCCCCATCGCTGCCAGTTGCACAGCACAGGAGATAAGCAGTTGCCATGCAGCAGTGAATACAGGCTTTATGAGTTCTTAAGTTCTGTTTACAACAACTCCACCATCTCAAGAGCTAGAAAGGAGTCCTCTGTATGATCTGCATGAAGTAAACAAGATGCTAAGAGCTTTCATGGCTTTTTAGTGTCAATGACAATTAATAATGAATGGATAGTGCAATAATCTAGTCAGTGGAAGGCTTCACAGGCAGGCAGCACCTCCCGTGCTCCATGCATATGGGCCATTGACTTAAGTGAAAGCTGAGGCATGGTAGAAACTAAAGGAGTAAAATAACAATGACTGGGAGAAAACCAACTCGACTGGGTAACCAAAGTGCCCAAGTACACCTGACACTACGGGCTGAAGTTTTAAGCCAAATAAGCTAACCTTTCAATTGGCTCTTGCAAGGTTTGATTATTCTCTCTGCAAAGTGGTAGTTGGTGCCCTGTCTCTAGAGCCTGTCTGAGCAGAACTCTGAAATGGAAAGAAAGTACACAGGAGAAGCTATGCCTACAGAAATTCTTGAGTCCTGCAGTTGACTGCTTAGATTTTTGGAAGTTATTGATGAAGTTTTAAAAGGACAGAATCACATGCACACCAAAAAAATAAACCCCAAATAAATCTGCACAATTCCCCACTCCCCAGCAGGCTCTTCACCTTTGCTGTTCTGTGTTGCTGAATTCATAGATGTCTAATTCTTTATCCCTAGGAAGCTAATTATTATGAAAGGTCAAAATAAATAGCTGTGTGTGTACATAAAGCTGATGTTAATATAAAGAAGTAGACAACTCCAACTTACAAGCTATTTTGTTGTTATAATTACAGAGCTCCTTTCACCAGAGAGTTTGCAACCCTTTGGTTTAATTATGAACTAAGGAGAAGAGGAGGGGCAGGAAGGACAGTTGTGTCCCTACAGAAGAATGCTTTCCCAGGTATTGCTAAAGAGTATGTCGAGGATAAAGGAAAGTCAGCTCCCATGGGCTTCCTTAAACACTTGCCCAAAAGAAGAAGAAAGATGACGTGGAGCCAGCTACTGAAGGGTTAAGCAGGCAGCCCATTAGAAATGTCCTTCAGTTCTGTGTCTGTTTTTCCTTACAGAACATTAAGCTCAGTGGGGCAGTCAGAAACCCCTGTGGTGCCCCCATTAAAAAAGATCAAGTCGCACATGTCGATATCACAGCTTCACCCATACTGTAATTTGTCTGACAGCAGCTAATGCTGCTGGTCATGGCCAGGGAAGACCAGGCTGCCTTTTAAAAAGAAAGACTCAAATTCCTTAAAAAAAAAACAAAACCCACAACAAAAAAACCACCAACCCCCCCAAAAAAACCCCAACCAAACAAAAAAAAAACAAAACAAAAAAACCTGTGATCAAAATGTTTAACCAAACAAAGATGCAATAAACATTTCTGCCACTCTTCCTCTCCCACTGGAAGCAGGATAAAGTCCAGCACACTACAAAATAATCCCCAGTAAAGGCACTGCCGGAGCACTACCAAAATGCTCTGGTGCAGTCAAAGCATCCTCCTCTTTTTTTTTTTTTTCCCCCCTTAATGCCAAAGGCATTAAAAGAGATGAAAACCATTCCATTGAGCTAGGTGAAACGTTAATCCATTGGCCTTACTTTGCTGGGAAACCAGTGTTTGAATGAGGCCCAAGGCATAGATGGAATGAGTTTAGTGATCTCAGTTTAATTCTTAATAGGCCACAACAGGCATTGCAGATACAGGAGATACAATATTAGGAAACCAAAACCCTTTCAGAATTGTTTTTCCTTTTCAGCTAACGAGGGTCAGGAGAGAATGAATATAGAAACTAAAACCTTAAGCCAACCTAAATAGCTCTCTATCCAGTTAGAGTGCACAAGGAGCACAGGAGACGCTGCTGGCAAACCCCATAGTTGAGAAGCCATTCTGCAGCGTGGCAGATGCTGGAAAAGCTGATCTGCAGAAATTTAAGGCCCCATGGAAAGCACGAGAGGATTTCCAGAGACACCTCAGCAGGTTTTGAGTCAAGCCTACATAACCGCACATAACAGGACTTTAAATAGTCCCACTGAAGGCCAAACCAGCAATGTTGGGTTGGATCAGTCCTTTCCTTGACAGCATCTTGAAAGCCACAGATAACTCCAAATAAGCTGGAGTGGGAGGAAACAAAGCCAAATTCCCATCCCTCAACTAGCATTATCCTTAGGAAAAAGCAAACAAGCAACAACCCCCAAAAAGTGCTAAGGATGTCAGTAAAGGGATGCTTCAATCATGTTTACATGGGAATTCTAGTTCTTTTCCCAATTTTCTCAGCTCCAGTTGTTGCAGCACTGGAGGTCTCAGGTGGAAAGTCAAACCTTTTAAATGGAGATATTTTGCAAACACCAACTGTCAGCACTGAGAAAGATCAATTTTGCTTTGCTGAGGGTAAGGTGTCACCTTTTCATTCTCAGAAAAAAGGGGGAGAAATAATGCATGAAGATTGGATAACAGAGCCTAGAAGAAAAGCAGCACCAAAACAGCTGTTCAGAGAAATTTAATAGAAGTAGACTACTGGAAAGCGCAATGATGAAGTCCAGCTTTGAGTTCCTGATGGACTGAACCTCACGGAATGCCACCACAGCTAAATTCTAGCTCTGCTGGATGTGCTGAGCCACTATCTTCCAAAATCTTCATGGACTCTCTGGATCTCTGCTGTTTGGCTACGGTCTGGCTGCTCTGCATTTTCCCATACCCGGCACATCAGGAGCCGATCGCCTGACGTCTCAGCAGATTTACACAACCCGGGGGTGGGGGGGATGGGGGCTGGAGATATCTTCTCTTTTACATCAAAGGCAGCTTTGTCATGCACCAGGAGAACCCAAGTCAACTCTTTCTGCTTTGAAAGAATCAAGGAAAGTTGCAGCATTGCTCAGAGGCTCCTCTGTACCAGCTCCCTCCACCCAAGCCCTGCTGCCTGCCCTGTGCCCCTCTCCTGGGGAGAGATCAGAGCTGTAGGGTGCCCATGTGATGCAGGAGTTCAAGAACACCATAGGCATGAGAAAGCGGCAGCAGAAAGGAAGGAGGAAACTCGACCAGCAGGCAAATAGGACCAGGTTACTACCCTGAGGAAGCTCACAACCACCCATTTCTCTGCAGTCTCCTTCCTTCTAGCAACCCACACACTTCTAGTTGCCTATACACTCCTGCCTTCTCTCTCCTTCCCATCGCCAAGCATAGCACGGTACTGTATGTCCTTTCAGATTATCCCTGTGGCCCTGACAACTCAAAAAATATCTGATTTTAGGGATGCTAGGTGTAAAAGCCAGAAAGTCGCAAAAAGAAAAGCCCCCCCAAAGCCCTCCAACACCTCCAGCACAGTTCACCCAGATAGCACAAAAGCAAATACATAGCCTAGAGAGCCACGGGACATAAATCCTTCATCAGGCTGTCTTATCTCACCACACGGCAATTTAATCACCCGACTCGCTGCACATCAGGGTGGTGAAATACATCTTAGTCTTGATGCCTGCAGAAAACAAGTTCTTCTCTTAAAAGGCAGTAGCAGTGACATATTGGAGATATATATATCCACACCCATCACTTTTACGGGCCTGGGCAATAACAGCCTTTCCAACCTGGTGGCCTAACGACTACATAAAGCAGTGTCCACGGCTAGGTACAAAAACATTAAAGCTGGTGGTGGATGGCTCCATTACCATTCAGTCTGTGATTGTGCCAAGGGGATAAGAATAATTAAAGAGTTTACCTAACAAATTATAGGCACGCTTGGCAATTCATTTCTATGACAAAATGCCCTCAGCTAGTATTGGGAAGTCATTTTGGCACTGAGCGTGCTACAGGTTTGATTCCTGCCATTTTTGTTGACAGTAAGAGCTGGAAATGCACTGCTGAAAGTGAATTTGCTCAGCCTTGATGTGCGAGCTGGCCTCCCTGCTTCCCTGAAGGTGGAGATGTTAGAATAGATGATGGGTTCAGCTCAGGCACTCTGCCATGGTCTCTAAAGGAGAAACCTTGCAATACAACCTCGATTTGAAAGGGCAGTTATATATCATAACCTCAACAGATGACTGAAAACACAGGAGACAGGTACTTCTAGGGAAGACTGAGAGACTATCGTCAGGGCATCGAAGAGCAGAACAAGGAATTAAGACATATGAAACAAAGTCCAATCTAAAACTACATTTTGACTTGTATCTTTTCAGCCATTCCAATCTGCAATAAGCCTCTTTTCCTCTTAGCTTTGCTCAGTTTGGTATCCTGCTAGGCTTCAGGGAGACACAAAATGTGTTTGACTAAAGAAGAGGCTTTATAGTTAACAGAGGTGCAATCTGCACTGATAATGTATTCCTGCGCGTAATGGCCTGAAAGTACTATATTCATGTGTGAGCTTCCTCAAAATTATTTATTAATGGAAGAGATCATATAAGATATTGCTCCTTAATATGCTTGAAAGACTCTCATAAATGCACAGAACCTTACTCTCTCCTCTTTGAATAGGTATGTAGACCTAAGTTGAGAGTAGCCACATTACACCAGCACAAAACTACTGTAAGAAAGGAGAAAATCAAGAATGTCGCAGGCAAGAAACCAGCTCCCTCGGCTCCAGCTCAAGAGCACGTGAACCTACAGTCATCGTGGCTGTCACATCACACCAGGTTGCTATGGAGATAATTGCAATGTCATAACTAAAGGCTAATGTCAGCTCCAGGTTTTACAAGGGAATGATTGGATTGTATTTTTAATTTACCCCCAAATTATTGCAACTTCTCCATCAGGAAGAAAATGTGAATTGTATATTGAAATTTTTGACAGCAATAAAGCAGAACTTTATGGTTTAGGATCCAGAATTTTTTTACATCAGTGTTTCTTTGAAGGCATTTTCAGGTGGTTCTGAATGCAGCTATACTCAGACAGGAAGACAGAATACATGAGCTACACATACATAAGCTATAATAATATACCTACATTTTATGATCTATGAGTACATCGCTGTGTTGTTCTCCTAACCCGAGCCTCATTTAGCAACCTAACTATTTTATTAACAGTATTAATCAATAGTTTCAAAATGCTCTCTTGACCTGAGAGTTTTAAGTTGCTCTATGGTAAAACCAAACAAACAAAAAACCAAAAAACAAAACAAAACAACCACACACAAAACAAAATTAAATTTTAAATTATCTTCACGCTTGTCCAACCATGCTCTCTGCCCTTTGTGCTTGAACTGGTGTCTTCCAAGCTTCAGAGCTAAATCCAGGCCAGCATGGGGCCAAACTGCTGTCTTCTTTGGGAATAACTTCAAAGTCCATAAGATTTTGCACAGTTCCAGTCCTCTGCCTGCCGGCAGCAAGCCTGGGGGGTGGGGCTCACAGTAGTAGTGACAACAGCACTACACTGTAAGCTTTGCAAGGTGGAGATCAACCATGTGGTGTCATGTATACATGGGCATTATACAGAACCTAAACCAGTCAATAACTTCACCATTGCAGAAGCAGTTTTACTGAAAGCCCTGCTGCGCAGCCCACTCTGAGTGCAAGAGTCAAAAGCATCATCCAAAGTCAAAAGTGAGGTGATGAATCAACCTGTATCTCTCTAAAACATATTCAAGAGAGGATAATGAAAATGTTCATCTTAACTTGTTCTCATTGGGATTATTCCTTAGTTATTCTGGGAAAGACATTTAGTTTAAGCTTATTATTGCAAAAATGATAGGAGGCTGTCAGTGAGACAGCCCATGGAGGGGCAAAAATACTGCTGGGTATTCCCAAATGAAGCACTTCTGTTCATACATGACTTCGGCTGCTCTGCTTGTGTGTCACATCTGTACCACACTCCACACTCCCCATCTGTGGCAACCGTTGATTATGCTACAAATCACATTTGTGGCCTTCCTAAAGAAGAAGGGCTGTCCCCCACCTCCAGAGCAGAGCTGTAGCTGCACTGAGATGATTGACAGTAACAGGAGAGAGAAAGAAGAAGAAAGAGGAATGCGGAGAATCTGTAAGTTGGCATAAAGGAAAACTGAAACCAAAGAAGAGAGGAGATTCTGCTGGAAATGTTTCTGTTTTCTAATTGTTGGCAACTTGGGTTTGATGTATACGGAGGAGAAAATGGTCTAAAACTATAGTGATGTTTAATTCTGCTGACACCAATACCTTTCTCCTCCCCCATATTAAATGTCTTTGCTGCCCAAAGTGAATCCTAGAAGATACACAGAAGAGCATTTTCTAACCTCAAAACACTTGTCTTTAAGCCTTGACTTGCTCAGATCAATTACAGTCAAAACTTGAATGACAACATACAAGTGCTCACTTATTCTGGCATTTTAATATCAAGGAATTTATTACCATTGCCAGTACACTAAGGATTATTTGAGTATTAGGAGGATATACATTAAAATATAATGAATCTAATGTATAAAATGTAATGACTGCTATGAGAGTAGGATCACACTCCAGTAGACAAGCAGAAGTAGGCTCTGTTGGAAGCAATTTGGCCCAGTTTGGAAAAGCTAGCTGTTAAAATCACAGGCAAATCCCAGACTGGTCATTATCATCTACCTTCAGCAAGCTCTGCTTCTTGCCTCTACTGTCAGCTCTGTCCAAAGGCTCCCCAGAACACTCAGCCCAGCAAGTGCCCCCTTCTCCTTCCACAAGCACTTCGGGCTGAGCACCAAAGCCCTTACTCCCTTTGCAACTACAAGCCAACACTCTGCAATCTACTCCAGCCAAGAAATCTCTTAAACAGAATGGTTCTACTGAAGAATAACATCAGCTTTAAGGAAGCCAACCCCCCCCACTGGAGTCACAATGTTGTCTCTCCTGTCTCAGACGGGATCACTAAAAGAAAAATGAGCATGTTCGGGAAGGTACCAATTAGATGGCGTTAAGCACATGACCGAAAAAGAAGGCACAGTGATGTGAAAGTCAGCCAGTAATAAGCAAGCTGCACTTCCATAGTTTCATGGGAAAATCCTTGGGGCACAGCCAGATTCTGAAATAAGAAGGTTGTATTTATAGCAATCAGTTTGGTTTGACATATTTCCCCTAATATGCTAAATTACTCCTTCACTATCATCATAACTTCCCCTCAGTCATTCCTCAGCATCTCCTATTAGGCTGGCCTGAAAGCACTTATCGAGCTTCTCCGGCTGTGACCTCTTTAAAAGTGTGTTAATTCTGACAGCAGCCGGCGCGCGGGGAAGAGGACGTGTACAGCACGCAATTAACCTGCCCGCGGGCTGCCGCCGCCTCTCCTGAAGAGCAAGAGGCTACTTGGCTTCTAACAAGGCTTTGCCATTTCTAATCTGTGTCCTTTTGTCCCCTTCTCGTGCACTACTCCACCTCTCCACCCAGGCACCTCACCATCTCACATTATTAAATCCCCAGCAAGGGTGGAAGATGAAGCACTTGTGTCGGTCTCTCTTCTCACCATGAACCAGAGGAACCACCCTCAAGGAATGGCGGTAAGCTCATGATCCCAGAGCGTTGAGGTGTAAACCAAAGACCCTAAGGATTCCCCAAATAATCCCTGGATCCTCAGCTTTATGATGACTCCGTGGACAATCCTATGGCCGACTTGCACAGTTACACAGAAACACAACTGCAAGATGTTATATTTAACAACACTTTGTCCTGATCTCCAGTTCGTAATATGATGATGTCCAGAAGTCCTGCTCAAGATCACAGCTCTCTCATGTGACACTCTGTACATATCTACAGTGAAACAAAGTCCTTGCCCTGAAGAATTTTGCCTCTGAAGAGGCAAATCTGTTATGATAACACATGTCAAATCTAATGGCCATCCAGCATCTCTGCATTTGCCTCTTCCCATCCTTCTCAGCCAGCCCCAAAAGAACAGTCCTTAGAGTTCCCTTCCATTTCCATGTGGCAGTCCCTGGCTTGCAGGAGTAATGGTGGTTTACTGGGTTATTTCATAACAAATATACCCACTGATACCTTCAGAATGATCTTCTCCACCTTGTACTCTGCACTCCTTACAATATTGACCACAATGTCATTCCGATTTTACTTTTAACCCACCTGCATTCTCACTTGCATTAAACAGACTTTTTCCATAGAGCCAGAACTAGAAAAAGCATAATATATTTTTTCTTTTCTTTTCTTT
>VWYK01113200.1:21283-29664 GCA_013399775.1 Semnornis frantzii | reverse complement strand
TTTTTTTTTTTTTTACTCTCTCTCTGGTTTAAAAAATGAGCCTCTAGCTACAAATTGGACGATTACAGACAGTATTGTAGAACAGCAGTAAAAAAGTGTTAATGAGCTGCAGGATATCAGGAACAAAAAAAAGAAAATATTTCCCCCGCAGGCCAAACAAAATTAATTTTAAAAATTAATGTAAACCACTAATGCAGCAAGTGCCTCCATTAAATTATGGGGCTATGACATGTACAATGCAATATTTTTGCCATTGAATTTGTTATCTAAAAGGTGTTCATTGTTTATTATGGTGTGAAAAGCTGTTTTGCTCCAGATAGGCTGGTTCATTAAGGAATTGGATTCTTGCCACAGCCCTATTTCTTAGCAATGAAGCGATGCCCTGTAGCAAAAAAATGCAGAGAGCAGCTCTCTGTTTAATATCAGAAATGTAAATCGAAAGACTCTAATCTGATTTATTTTTTTTTTTTTAATGGCTTTTGGTCTTTACAGACATGAAATTCACCCCCAAATATTTCACATTGTTGGCTGGTCAAAATGGCTCCTCCAAATTCCAACTCTGCTGAATGATTATCATAATAATAGTCACCATCAATGAAGGGTTTGTAAGCATTTGTGCTATTAAAACACTTTTATTTCTGCTGTCTCATTTATCATACTGCACCAGGCTGGGTTTTCAGAAGGAGAAGAAATCTGTTTTAACTGCCTAACATTCTGAAAAGATACTCACAATTACACAAATGCTAATGGTTTCTAATGTTTTTGGGTTGAAGATGGCAGGTAATTGGGTTTTGATGTTTCTGTATGTCTGGAGCAGCACCTTTCCCAGCAAAGATTCTCAGGGGATAGGTGGTATCAGCACTAGAAGCCGACATTGAAAACCATAGTCAGACCCCTGAGAGTGTGAAACCTTGCTGGAGAAACAGGAGTATGGCCTTAGGGAACAGGACAAGGCATGGAAACGAGAACAAGAGCTGCTTTTGCTTCTTGATGTTGACAGGAAATATTGGAGCTCTCACTTCTCAGTAACAGTGGGGAGAAAGAAAACAAGATCTAACCAAAAGCCCTCTATTGGCATATAAAAAATTACTCTATTTAGCAAAATTAGATATTTTGTTGGCCTTCATTTATGAGCCAAAACACCCTGAGGGGGACTACTTACCAACTTTAATTAGTAATAAAAAGCTTACAAGTGCCAGGGGAGCCAGAAGTGGAGTCCATGGGCCAAATCCTGCACTCAAATTACATCAGTTTAAATCTAGGTTCTTCTTACCTTCAAGGAAGTTGCTTTGTGCTTTCCTCAAGTCACATTGAACACAGGAGACTTGTGCTGTGACTGATGCACTGTGCATCTGTCATTTGACCAGGTTTATAAGAGATTGTTGTCAGGAGATTTTTATGTGCTTGAGGCAAGAGTTACTGGCGATTAATGACTGTTTTGGGTGGTTCTGTTTGTTTTTCGTCTTGGTATATTTTGCAAACATCCAGTTCTCAGAGAGCTCTTTGAAATTCAAAAAGCATGTCAGAATTTATTCAGTAGCCAGCAAAGAGCAAGAAGAAATGCAGGGGAAAATGCTTATTAATAACAAGCTCATGTTCAAGGCACTCATCACATACTAGGAAGAAACACACGGATGGTTTGCTGTGAGCAAGAATGTCTTGCAGGGAGCCACCTTCACCACCTTGCCCAGACTCAACTTTTACTCCTCTGCCACTACACTGGTTTGAAAATTAATAGCATTAAACCAGGAAAGGTTGGTGCTCATCTATGGAAATCTCACACCATCTCTACCTTGATTTTTACTGTAGCCATATAGTTTCTGTAGTTAAAATAGTATAACATATATGATCTTCATGTTAAAGAATTCCAAGCAATCAATCCTCCCCTGAAACAAGCAAAGGGCCTAGTTCTGCTGCCATATGCTTGACTGACTCTACTTTACAGACTTCTGGCTGCTAAACCTCTGGGTGAGGAGATAATGCAGCCTAGTTTTCTTCTATTGATCTGAGAAACTTATACAAACCTTTCATGGTGAAATCCAGAATCACATGAAAAGCCAGGCAGTGCTGGAGGACAGAGCCTGGACACAAGATCAGCTGCAGCGTGACTTATCATACACCTTTCAGCAGATCTTACTGTGAAATTTAATTTCAACTCTCCCAAAAGAAATTTCACCAACTGACAGATCCAACTTGAAAAGCTCACTCTTGGCCAGCATTGCTGAGGCCAAGGCCAAAGCCCTCATGGTGACAGGCTGCAAAGTGCAGCCCAGCCTTGCTCCCAGTGAGGAAGTAGAAAGGAGCCCACATGCCATCGGCATCCTCCAGAGTTACTGAGCAACCCTGCAAGTGGAGCACTTTCAGTAGTTGCCCACAGAGGAGAGGCACCACCAAGTCCCCAGCAGCGTAAACATTTCCCCCCCCCCCCTTTTTTTTCCCTCGCTGAAGAGGAGATGGTTAGAGGTAAGAGCCTGTGGCACACATCTGGACACCCATGGACACAACAAGAACCCAAGTATGTGTACCAGTTCAGTATGATGCTGCTGTCCATCACATGATTTGGCAGCTCAGCAATGGTCAGGTGAAAAAACACTGGTTTATGACCCAAACAAGGGTCAGGAAGGAATAAACAAGCAAGCAAACAAAATCACTTTCAGACTTCCCCATAAGGCAAAGGTCTGGATTAGAAGGTCATTTCTGGAGCAACTGTCTATCAATCCATGTAGCAGCAACTTTTCCTGCTCTAGCTACCAAAGCCAAAGAGCACTGATAAATGAGTCTACTTTGTCCAAAGCTGCTACACATTGCAATGGTTTTATGAATTCCACTTTGATATTGCCTGCACATGTTAGTCACAATTTCCTCATCTTCCATTACAAGGGAACTGAGCAAGCAACCTTCACCAGCCACAACACTCAGGAAGGGACCAAGGCACTGATTTGACAGTTTCTGCAGACACAAGAATCACACAGGTATGAGTGCTGCTGCTCTCTGTTCATCAGGTGGAGTAGTATTAAATACATCAGCAGTTAAAATACTTCAGAAACTAAGAATACAGAACAGTATTTTACTTGCTGCTTCTCCATCACATCTCTGATGAACAAGCACAGCCAAATCAAGGTGTTGATGTCAAGAGAGTCAAATATGATCCCAGTTACACTGGTGTAAAACCAGTGCTTGGGATTGCTCTGGACTGGCACCCAAGTCACAGGATCACAGGATGTCAGGGGGTGGAAGGGACCCAAAGAGATCATGGAGTCCAACCAGCCAGAGCAGGACCGTACAATCTAGCTCAGATCACAGAGGAATGCATCCAGATGGGCCTTGAAAGTCTCCAGAGAAGGAGACTCTGCAGCCTCTCTGGGGAGCCTGTAATGTCCCTGAGAGTAGGCTGTATTTTGCCATCCATATGCTGTCTCTGTGAATCTGACCTGCATCACTGGAATGAGAGGGGGAAACACAAGCATTTGGAAGTGATGTTCCTCTGTTAGTGATGAGATTAATTAAGATGCAGCTGGGCAGTTCTCCACAGTCAGGCCTGGCCATTAACGCCCATTGATTTTTTTCTGAACGGCATACACAAGTTTAAATGCTGTGAACTCCCCCAGATTCCCAAGTTTAAATGCTGTGAACTCCCCTAGATTTCCTTTCCCTATCTTCGTCTCCCCTGCTAGGGGTTAACTACGCTGGAGATAGAGGAAAAAACAGTCCCCTCCTTCCTTTGCCTGCGGCACAGAGATCAGGAAATTCACTGCTAATCACTGCAGTTGTGATTTCTGATTTCAACTGGCAGCATGGAGAATTGAACTCTAGTCCCCTGAGTACAGCAGGCTTCACCAGGCAGGCCTTGAGCTTGTTAAAACTGTGGTGCTGCCATGCGGTTATCAATTTTAAATTAATCTCTCCCCCCATGCACACTTATCCTCCCCCACCATCTCTTAAAGTGGCTGCTAAAAATATAAACTCCAGGATACCATGCTCTGAGACTTTAACTAAGTAAAAAATTGGGATACTATTAATTATATGTTTCCTTCAGCCTCAGCACCTGGAAAAAAGGATTTCTGCACTGTTTCAAGGATTTGCCTAATCCACTTCCTGCAGTAAAGCCAACCACAGCTCTGGCTGTCTCAGCATCCTGCCACACAAATCCTCCCTCCCACAACGAGCCCCTGTCTGAGAAGCAGCCCCTCTCTGGAGTGAACAGCCCTATTCCAGCCAGCCCAGGAGTCTGAAGCTGTGTGGGTTCAGTGGGTTGCTCTTCACTCAACCAAATCTGCCTTGCTGAGAGAGGTCAGAGGTTGCAGACACCTTGGTTACTGGACTTACCCTGTCTCCAGTGTTACCTTCATGTTGCAGCAAATCTGTGTTGTGCAGAGCAGTCGACGCGCCAAGAGTGAGCGCGAGGATGAAGGATGCTGTGCTACACTGCACTGTCCAGCCATAGTGCCTGACTTCCTCCACCACCTGCCCCAACTGGGTTTGTAAAAATTACACCCAAACCCAACTTAATGGCTTGGCTCCTTCATCATGTTGGAGTCTGACTGTTCGAGAGCAGCCCAATTAACACAGTCCAGGTTTTGTAAAGTCTTTGTAACTGGCCATGTCCACCTGAAACAAGTATCTGCACACTGGCATGGGGCATACATTTGTCTGGATTTTCCAGGGCTTTATCTTCTGCAGATGGAGTTGCTTCACACATCAAAATGCACAGGCATCAAAACACCTGGGTTATGAAGGGGGGTCAGAGAAGCAATCAGCTGATGTTTGAGCAGGGGCTACACCTCTGTGTCAAATTTGAAAATATGTGGAGGTAAGTTCACAAATGACTGCAGGCTTCAGCATTCAGTTTGGAATTTATAAACTTCTGAAATCTGTTAGTACTTTATTTGTAATGATACTGCCAACAGATTCCCCCCCCCCCAAAGGTCACGGCACGCACTCAGCATTAAATTGCAGTACAACAAATCCTCAACTATCCATAACCTACAAAATGATAGGGGCAGGCTGGAAAGGGGAGACTGGATAATGCAGAAAGAAAAAAGTCTAGACATACTTTCCCAAAACTCACTGGGGAGTCATTTTAAAATCACTTTATGAGGAAATAATTGAGGGTCTATATACAATGCTCTCTTTAAAAACAAAAGGAGTAACACGTCTGACAACCTCAGAAAGTCAGAAGGTTGTTAGAGAGAAGAATGGCTCTCTGTTTGGAAATTTAAATACTATGTGGCCCTAATTCATAAACATTTAAGATTTTATAAAGCTGGTGGGAATAAAAGAGAAAAAAAGGCAAAAGCAGCCAAAGCCAGCTAAAAAAACTCCAAACCACAAACCAAACTGCCAAGTAAATGAAAACCATCTCTGTAGTTGCACCCCACTTTCCTTACTCTCATGCTGCCCTTCAACACACCGCAGAATAAAACCACTATTGTGTACATTAGACAGCATAAAACCATTATGAGAACTTCCCACACCACAGCAAGTTGAATTCACACCAGAGTCCCTGTAGTTAGCATTATGCCCCTAAACATGAACATGTGTATGCAAAATGTAGTGATCCTTCCTATCTCACTGGCAGCTCTGTCTTCTTGACAGTGGTGGGAAGCACAAATGTTTCTACTTTATGCCTCCTCCTGTTCCTCACTGAAGTGGGAGCTCAGGGTACATGGCGTGGCTGTGACCTTCCAGGTCAGTCCTCCTGAGCCCATCCATCAACCGCTAGAAAACAGTGAGAACACAAAGAGGACAAGAGAAAGGCTGTATCTGTGTGCTGCAGTGCCACTGGGCAGCTCTGCAGTGGACAGATCGTCAATGGGAAGCACAAATACCATATAAGAAACATCAGAAGTTTATTTCTTCCCTCATAACCATGGCTTATGATTGCTGCCTCACAGCTACAGGAAGCTACTGCATGGCTACAAGAAGCCACTGAAGTAGAGACTGAGAAGAAGACACAACCTATCACCTCTGTATTACAAGACATGCACTGGCCAGAAAAGTTCTGAGGACCACTAACCTTCAATATTTGGTCTCCACACCTTCTGGAGCCAGGAAATGACCAGCACTATTTATTTCAACGGGAACATAATGCAGCTGAAACATCACCACTGAAAAACTGCTCGTTACACTTTGACACCTCTCTTTTTTCATTCTTTGTACCAGAGCTGCTTCTCCATGCCAGTCATGGAGGCAAGTTCAAGCAGAAGAATCACAGAGTTTACCTCGAGACATCTCTACATTGAGACCCCACCAAGTTTTTCCTGACTACTGATAAACTGAAAAATATTCCTCAAAACAAAAACCTGGTAAGGGACTTTGAGAAATTCTGGATGCAGATGAAGTGACTGGTCAGTATCTCCATGGGGCTGACCCAAACCTCTGGCTTACCCACCACTCCAACTTCAGCAGAGTTTGGAATCTTACCTGAGCTTCATGGCTAAGGCCTCTTTCTAATTGTAACCAAGTCTGTTGCTCCAGGATGACTTCGTCCTGGCCCATCCCAGCTGCCTTTTTGACCTGTGCACTCCGCTGAAGAACCAAGATCAAGAAAGTTTGGCCTACTGAGTGTGAGGATTAGTGAAAAAAAATCCACACAGAATGTCAATGAGGTAGGGGCATCACACACTTCCCACATTAAAATTCAGGAGGTTTTCCAGGCCTTCTGGCCTTGGTGTATTTGCATAGTATAGGGTCAGAGAGACATCCTGATTCCACTATAGCTGCACTGTTTAAAGGGTCATAATGGTGACATATGAAAATAACCCAACTTTAATTGATACCCAGGCTGCTGGCTGTTGAATTTGAAACTCCCCCTGGCCCCATCTCTTGTATATCTAATGTACAGTGTGCTAAACAGCAGATGCCAAGAAGGAAGCTTAGTCTCTCAGCTGCATTAGCAGAGCTTTGAAAATAATTGTTGAACTGTCCACAAGATGTCCACCCTACTTTTCAAGCTTCTCGGTCTCACAGTAATACCCACAGCAGGAGTAAATATTCCCAGGCAAGTTATTTAACTGTGTATCCCAATTGTAGTATCTCAGAAGAAGAACCCAGGAAAGAAGGAAAAAAAAATATGTTTTTTTTTTTTTAGTTCAAGCTTCTGGTTAGGCTTTTAAAGTTACTTAATATCTCATCAGAGGTCCACTTTATCAAGAATAGCAGAGATGTGGGTTTATTTATTAAGGGTTTATTTATTAATTCCTCTTCTGGTCTTCTTGCTGCTATCAATTCCCAAATCATACAGACAAATGGCAATTACAAATGACATCCAATTCCTAGCTGGAGCTCAGTCAGCCGTGAGGAACTCAGCACAAACCCTGTTTTCCTAATAGCAGTGCTGCTGGGCTCAGGACCACAGATTATGGGGCACTGAAAGATTCTTGGCAGAAAACACAGACCAGATTGGTTTGCTTATTTTTTAAGCACCGTGTCCTCCGTAACAAGAAAGATGATGGCTAATTCTGCTCAGAAGAGGGAAGAAAGACTACCTGAAGAGTTATGGCATGGCAATTACAATTGCATTGCTGTTTAACTACTCATCACTTCTTAACTATCACTTCTGTGGTGGTCTCCATGATTCAGCTCAGGCTCAGTTTTGGGATAGAATAAAAGAGGCACACTGTTTACCAGTGAGTCACTCAGCTGACAAAATAATGAAATTCTGATGAAACCCCATCCCATACACTGTGAAACTCTATCGCTACTGTATCTGCTGCTGATGCAGAAACGAGGTACCACTGCATGTCTTTTATTTTTTTGCATCGCAGATGAAGACTAAAGAGACTATTATTTAGTCTCCTAACATTACTGAATCCCCTTTAATGGTTCCAGCCATATCTTCCATTTCTGGAAAATATGCTTTTAAAAATTAAATTCTGTGGGTTATTGGGATGTGTTATTAACAGAGAACGTTCAGCAGTATAAAAGAGTGCCAAGAAAAAGGGGATGAAACTGCAGCTCTGTAAAGCTGACTGAAGTGGTAACAGAGGCTCTCAAGTACAGAGCGGCCGCGCTTGAAGGAAAGGGCTGGAAATGCTGCTGTGCCTTGCAGCAGCTATTGCTGTGTTAATGTCCCCTTTACAATTGTCCTATCTAATTAATCATTTTGCCACTGTAGATTCTCATTGATGTTGGTCACTTTTCCATGATTGACCTTGATAGGTAGGAAAAAACCCAGGAACTTTCTTCCAAGCTAAATAGGTTCAAAATCCACTGTCTCATCCAATAAAGGGCAAGTCCAGACAGACACGGGGACAACAACCCAGCTTGATCACTACTCCATGCATAAGTGAGAAACCTTCTAGAGACTTTTAAACTTTCCCTTCATTTCTCCACAGGAAAAGCCCTTTAAAGGATCACTAAACAAATACACCAGGAGTACC
>VWYK01113200.1:13783-16283 GCA_013399775.1 Semnornis frantzii | reverse complement strand
GCGGACTGTAAAGCATGGTTTCAAGCTGTGGGCAATGATCTGTAACAGGAATGAATGAGTGGGTTTTAGCAGCCAGGATCTGTAGCCTACTATCTGTATCTGACAGCTGTCACCCTCCTGACAGAGGCCAAGGCCTAGCCCTGCATTTAAAAGCAGCATGGCTGATCAGATTACTAGGACAGTGTGTCAGAACTGACTGCACTGAATGAGAGAGACAGAAAGTAAATCTATAAATAGCAGTTCTGCTTGTCTCCATGAACCACTGAAGGATAACCAATATTGAACAGCAAATGCAATGTTTAGTCTCTGAAACCAGTGGAACACAGTTCCTTCAAGATCAGAAGACACTGCCTGATGATGTAAGGGATGGGCACAGGAAGCTTTGTGGGCAGTTACTCTCCTGGCAACAGCAATGGCTGTGTTTGCAAAGGGAAATAAGATGTTGTGACATTTGCTGCCTTCAAGACGTTGAAAGCAACATGGCACAAAGTCACCTTAGACCAAAGCCACCTTTGTGCAAAATGCATGCAGAAAGCCAGCTGTTCCCTGGGGAATCCCAGTGCTCAAATAGATGTTGTGATAAAATGAGAGCCTCTCTGTTTGATACCTGTTATATATGGGAACCAAGTTTTCAGCCAGAATGGTTGAGCTTTGAAAGGAACTCAAAGGCAGAGATGTTGGAACTGTGGCTCCCAAAGGCCATGGTGCATGCTTGCAGGACATCAAGGAATTATAAAAGACCTGACCACTACTCTGCACTATGTGTCAGCTCTCTAAGGAGCCATTCAGCACTCTTTGAAGTTTCTGTGGATAAAAGCAGAATATCTGAAAATGTGTAAAAGGCTGTGAAAACAGGGCCCAGAGGCCAGTGGAGAGGAATGGAGAGCAAGTTCCAAGGCAACAGGAAACCAGACTGGTGAGAATAATGGGGTAGATTTCATACCATTGCTGAACTGGCACAGAATACCAGAGGCTACTGCAGGCAAAATAGAGGCCCTAAAAGTTCTGAAATTACATGAGGAGTATTTTGCAGCAGAAACCAGGAGAATGCAGCATTTTTGTGGCAGTTCTGAACTGGGGTGGGTCATCTGCTGCTCTATCAGCCTATGCATGTTTCAGGTGATGAGATGCAAGTCCTTGTGCATGGACAATCAGGAAAGAGAAATGAGACTATGGCTGATCTTATTCTTAACCTGGTTAACCCCAGCTAGAGTCTCGTCTGGACCCCCAACACACAGCTGAAGCCAACAATTCTCAGCAGCTGACTCCACAAACTGATGGTTGTTTGAGCTGTTCTGCTCTTCTCTAGGGAAAACACCATACACATCAGACATCAGCCAAGCACAAAAGCAGAAAGTGTGGACTCAGCTACACAGATTAACTTTTTTACATTGAAAATATAGAATATTTGAATGTAAAGAACTGGCCACAAACTTTTTACATTGCTAAGAAGATAGAAAAAGCCCATTTCAGGTAACTCAAAGCACACAAACATGGCAGTCTACTTAAAAATAGCTCAGAAGAGCAAGACAAATCAGTGACATGGGAAGGCCAGCTAGCTCAATAGCCCATCTCCTAGAGAGACACATAGCAGCATAAACCCAGCAAGCACACAGTCATCCTTCCCATGCCTTTTGCAGCTCAAGGACTTCTGAGCTGGAGGTAGGGCCTCTGTCTTTTAAAGCTGGGCATGGATCTTTTCCTCATGAATTTGAAAATAAGATGAAGGTGATATTTATTCCCTGAATTGAAGAACAAATCAAAATCTTTCCAGTCCATAAGTTTCAAAATAGCAATTTACTGGCACCCAAGTGTCATGCTTACCCTTGGCCACAGTGATGAATTTCACTAATAGCTGAATACTTCTATCAGTGTGTTATTCTCACCTAATTTAGTGCTCATGAGATGGCCCTCAGTGACAACCCTGGCAGCTGGCTGCCTCCACACGTCAGCACACCCAGCAGTGTCTACACTCCCTTCCTCATGCTGTCCCCAGCATGCATCGAGCCTGACCTGGAGGAACTGTACCTGGGGTGAGTGGCCAGTTCAGGAACTGAAAGTCCCTTCAGTGCTGGGTCTTTCTGGCAGGCCTCTCATCAAGAGTGCCAGCTGCAGTGGTGGCAGTGCTGTGTGTGCACCTGCCTGTGAGAAACTGGGCTGGCACCCAGTGGACTCCTTCCACGCAGGTTACCCAACGGGCGTCAGAAGGCAACGGCTCCTCATGCGGCTGCAAACCAGTGACCTAAATTGCCAATCCCCGGAGCCAGCTGAGTCCCCACAGTTTCTCATTAGTAACAGATTCTTATTTATTTCAGATAGTCAGTGGCTTCTGCCAATAGACTGCACACTCCTAATTAAAAGCTGACTTCTTTCATAACCTACAAAGTCCTACTTTCACCTCTGTCCCAACATGCAGAAAGAAATGAGCCTTTCCTGTGGCTGAACTTGTCCTCCATTTAGAGGCAGATTCCACACAAAGCAGAAATGCCTTTTTTTTTTT
>VWYK01113198.1:153977-165095 GCA_013399775.1 Semnornis frantzii | reverse complement strand
TTACCTGATTTGCCTCAAGTTTGAATTTGCTAGAAGAAAAGAAAAATTATTCCAGATTTCCTTAGTGGCACATTTCACTCTGAAAATTGCAGTGTGACAAATCATATTGCGTCCTTCGGAGTGGTAAAAGCAGTTATTGGTCTGCTGGTGGAAAGGAAATTAGAAGCTTTATGAAAGAAGAGTGATAACCTTGAAAGAAGAAAAAGTGATTTGAGTCTACAAATGCAGGAATGCAAGATTATGGCCTTGTTATGTTTGAAATCTTAATGTCTTTGGGCATTAAGGGCAAAATCTAAGAGTCACAAGCCATGACTAATTCTGCTTCTCCAGTGGCACTGGAGAGGGGCAAGAGAGCTTTTGTGAGAACTGACAGACATTTGATTTCCTTTTAAAGGTTAAGAATGTTTAGTTTCCAGGTATTAGTACTAGGGAACCACCAAAGGAGGCTGGATAGTTGGAGACTTTACATGGTGGAGGCATCTAAAGTATCCAGCAGACTTCCCAAAGTAAAACACAAAGTCCCATTACTCAGTCTCTCTACAAAGAGGTCATTGACTAGTTGGAACTAGTTGAGTTGAGTTGTTAGACTAGG
Source organism: Semnornis frantzii (assembly GCA_013399775.1). NCBI lineage: Eukaryota > Metazoa > Chordata > Aves > Piciformes > Ramphastidae > Semnornis > Semnornis frantzii. The sequence continues at coordinate 164,503 of VWYK01113198.1, read as the reverse complement.
AAAAACCTTGGTCATTGGCTTGATGACATGTCCACAACCCTGGGTACTTACCCCTGTTGTCACACTGTCTACACTTTCAAGAAAGGTCTTAAAGTATAGGTACCAAAAGCAGAATCTGAGAACTGGTTTTCTTTCACCCCTGATTTTGCCCTAAAAGAAGGCTTTAGGAACAGTAAGTCCCAAGCTGGATTTGCCACTAGCTGTGGTACAGCTAAGCTCTGCTTCCAATGCTGGGGACTTCGGAGCAGCAGGAGGGAAATGAAATTCTTCATGACACAACCGCAGTGACAGCTGAGTCAGCTCTGGCTCAGCTCTGCAACATTAACAATTGATGAGTAATTTACAGCTGTGAGGGGGTGGTTTAACTGTTGTGAGCTTTTCTCCTCTGTTAACCTCAAGAGCAATTGTTGGTGATGCTGACACTACCCCTACTCCCTGCTGGGGTAGGGTGTTTTGTGTCTCAGCTCAGCCAATGGGTTTCCTCCCTTCCTCCTTCAGAGGGGATGCTCTGAAGTGTTAACAGCCAGGTGACACTCAGATGATGCCATTTCCCTTCATGTGTGCCCAGTGGAAAGACATGGAAGAGCAGGTCTGTGGGGTTCACCTCTGGAGAATATCCTTTGGACATGTCAGGCTGTAAACTTCCTCTCCAAATACATTACCCAGCAAAAAGATTTCTGGTGGCACAGGTGAGAGCAGTACAGGGGTTGTGTTACAGGGCAGTGCTGGCGTGACCCAGTCATTTGATTTCCACCACTTGTTTTTAAAGCTGTGTGGTCAAGAAGCTAAGACTCTTTTTGATTGCACATCTAGCTGATTTCCAGCTTAATGGCTGCTTTTGCAGATCAAGCTTGAACCAACTCATAATCAGCAGAGCTGGGAATATATCTTGCTCCTAAAGATTCCCCCCCCACCCCCCCGATTGCTATAGGCAACATTTTGCGTAGACTTAGTACAGGAATTAGTAAATCCTGCTTTTAGGCTGTCCACAGAATCTCCATGAGCTGAGAGATGCTGCAATTCTCCCCTCTGCTCCCTGTCTTTGAGCCATTCCTCCTGCAGGAATGATTGCTGCTCATGGATTGCTGCTGTTTAGCTTTGAAGATCTCTGGCTTTGGTGCATGATTACAAACAAAGACACTTTGATGTGTTCAGCTCTGATGCTTACTTCCAGTTTTCCTCCCCTGAATTTCAGAACAATTGTCAAGTGCCCAAGTTTTCACATTTTCAAACCCCTGCCTCTCAGGAGTGACAGTTCAGCATTTTCTTAAATCTAAGACCTTTATGTTTTCTTCATTTGCTCATGCAGATTTCTTTGACACATTGTCTAGTCAGGAATCTGGAAAAAGTGTTGGGAAGTGAAGAAAGTACCTGAATGGGTGCACCCTGGACTTATCTTGAAGTATTAGGGCCTACAAGAGAGCCAGGAAGGAACTTTTTACAAGGGCTTGTAGTCACAGGATGAGAAGGAATGGATTGAAACTTGAGAAGGGGAGATGAAGGCTGGAGATTAGAAGTAAATTCTTTACAGTGAGGATGGCAAGACACTGGAACAGGTTGCCCAGGGAAGTGTTCAAAGCCACGTTGGATGGGGCCTTGAGCACCCTGAGCTAATGAGAGGTGTCCTTGCCCATGGCAGGGGGTTGGAACTGGATGGTCTCTAAGGTCCCTTCCAACCAAACCATTCTATGAATCTATGAGTGCTGCCAATTTCTGCAGATCATTTACCTCTGTATGGCCTCAGTTCTGCAGTGAGGAGTTGTTTGGAACAGTTCGGTCTAAACCCAGTACATCACTGTAAGGGGCTGAGGCTTTGTATAAGGGACTTTATGTCATGACAAAGTCCCTTCTAGAGCCATCATGGCATGGGCTGCACCACCCTGTGCAGAGCCACGCAGGAGATCAAATGCTGAGGGAAATGTAGTGGCTGCTCTTATTTTATTTTTTATTTCTGGTGCTGCAAATGAGTTCCCCAAAGGCACGGGAATGTTTAAGTTAAAAAGACAAACAAACAATGAGCTGCTTACTGATGAATGCTGATTATGGTGAATTTCGCTTCCCCTTTTTATGCATCAGAGCCCAGAATTTCCCCACTGACATCCATTTCAGCTGCTTGGCTAAAGTGGTTTTGTTTCATCTTTGTAATGTATGCAAAGCAGAAAAAAAAAAAAAATCTCCCTTAATAACACTTTGAGCCTTTCATTTGTGGTTTTTGCCTTCCCCAGAGATCGAGACCATGAAGTTAGCCCGCTTGGTTTTTAGCAAGCTGCATGAGATCTGCAGCAACTGGGTGAAAGATTTTCCACTCCAGCCAAAGCCTCACCGCTACTACGAGACCTCCATCCACGCCATCAAGAACATGCGCCGCAAGATGGAAGACAAGCACGTCTGCATCCCAGACTTCAACATGCTCTTCAACCTTGAGGTAAGAAACCAGAGATCATGTGGAAGACAGGGGCAGTTTCCATTCCTAGGGAAACTGTAGGCAGTCTGCCACTGTGAAATGAAAGCCTTGCCTGTGATGGACCTGAGGATGACTGGCAGTCAAGAGGCAAACCTGGTCCTAAGTTAGCTGAGTTGATACTCTGTAACCACAGCAGCAGTAAGACTTGCAGTTTCTACATGGAACATAAAGAGTAAAAGAGCAATTTCCACAGACTTCTGGTGAAATGTGATCTACCTAAACAAAGTTTATGTTTGACCCATGCTGGTGTAGCCACTCATGCTGTGTCTGAAGGGCTGACCTGCTGTTGTGCAGAACACAGCCCTGCTTTTTCAAGTGGCAGCTGCTGTGTTGTAGAACCCTGTGATAACTCGAAGCAGGAGCCTGTCTGTGGCTGAAGATGCCCAGGTGTTGAAGAGGATTGTGCATGGAAATGATGAAAGGGTTCACCTAGCAGTTCATCAGTGAATCACGTTGTCTAGAGGAGTGGGTCTGGACTGCTTTTCAGCTCTTTCTCTTGGGAGGAAGAACCTGAAAACAACAATAAGGAAAGTTTTAAAAAACCCAACACCCAAACCACAATACTTGCAAGAGAATGGGGTACAGTTCAGACCAGAATCTAGCAATAGAGGCAGTTTGATGGACCTGGGGCCAGACTTCCCCCACTTTCCTTTCTTTCCCTGGCCATCAGTCATTCATGCTTGCTCTCCCTTCAGAGGTGAAAGTGGACACTGAAGAATGGCAAAGAAAAGTGGCAAGAATTGTTCTTTTATGTGAAATGGCTGCATAATTGATTCTGTATTACATCCTGTCACTTGAATAACCATCTCCTGGCCCATCCACATTCTTGCCCTTAAATGATATTAATGCAAACAGAGGCAAACATTTCCTTTGCCTGTCAGTTGTCAACTTTCTTATTCCAGCTTATGCTGGGGCCCATGACTTAAAACTGACAACGTGCAAATATTCCAGTGGCTGAGCTGGCTGCCGAGGCTGGATCGGCACTGACAGAGGTTTGATGTCTTCTGTCTGTGAACAGGCACAGGAGCTGCTGCCTCCTGGCTCAGCATTGTTTCTCTGTGAAGAGATAAGGGGAAGCTGAGAAAGCTGACTTGAAGAGGAGTGGGTTTGCCGTATTTGGTTTGTGAATGTAATCATGATTATCTGATGAGAGACTACATGCATGGTTTTAAGCCATCAGGTAACTAAGGTGGTATGGATTAGATTAAAAACTCAAAAATAAGAGGAATGAAAGCAGAAGCAGGGCTGAATTCACACTTTAACTGTACTGGCATTTTATCCCTGGTGGATGCCATTCTTGATGTAGACTTCACACAAAGTGCATTGGATGTTCTCCTCTCTCAGTGGTTTTTGCAGTCACAAAAGCTCCTGCGTGATTCAATGAGCCTGGCACTTCCTATTTTTGCTGAGTGACTGAATTGTAACAAATGGGACATAAGGAGCACTGAGGGAGGTGCACAGGTGATCCTTGCAGGACATCTCTGGCAGTTTGCAGCTGGAATTCATCAGTGACAAGTGGAAATTCCCCACCTTGGGGAATAATATATGTGACAAGGTGGAAATTCCCTGCCAACGGTGCAAATATATGGGGAATTCTATATGGGGAATATATATACTCAGACTGATGGTCTGAGTAGTTTGTTTCTGCAGAGGAGGCTCTGCCTCTAAGTGCAATTTCATGAGGACACCTAAAATCTCAAGTCAAAGAGTTTTAAGACAATCCAATCAGCTCCTCGCTTTGCTTTCTCCTGATTTGTTTTCTCAATATGTTTCTGTTGACAGGACCAAGAGGAGCAAGCTTATTTTGCAGTGTTTGATGGCCATGGGGGAGTGGATGCTGCCATCTATGCCTCCATCCACCTCCACGTGAACATGGTCCATCAGGAGATGTTCCAGCATGACCCAGCAGAAGCGCTGTGCCGAGCTTTCCGGGTGACCGATGAGCGCTTTGTGCAGAAGGCAGCCAGAGAGGTGATTGGGTTGCTTGAGCTTGACCCTGAGAGCACTGATCTGTAAATCCTGCCTTTGTCAGGGGGGCTGCTCCAAGTGCTGGGTTGACCACAGGCCACAGAGCTGTCTGTGCACAGTCTGTAGAACCAGACTCACCGATGGGGCTGCTTCATGTTCCCTGAAGGTGTCAGCCTCCACTCCTCACAACATCCACCTCCGTTTAGAAGAATGCTGCTGCTCTTCTCACGTTCACGTGCTAACTAGGTTTAGTCTCTGGGGTAGGGATTTTTGTCCTTATCTCTACAGTGTACATTTTTCTTAGCTCCAGAAAGCAAGAATAAATGAATAACTGACTCCTAGGGCTCCTGAACTTTTGCAAGGGCTGAGTTAAGTGCAGGGAACTCAAGATGCTTACAAATAAGCCTCCTCCCAAGACGACTATCGCATGTTTCTATCAACAGACAGGAAAGACACAACTAAAACAGCAGCGCAGCAGATTGCTAGCAGAGCCCAGCTCCTGAAACCTGGTTTTGAGGCAAGGGGAATCACAGCACAAAACTGATCACTTTTGTTCAGCCAGGGTGGCTCCGAGGGGCTGCTACTGAACATTTACTGAACATAGGTGTAGAAAAGCACTGCCCGTTCCTCCCTGGGAGTAGGCTCCGTAGTGGAATATCAGTGTGTTCTGTCCTCAAGCAAGAAAATGCTTTGAAATGGTTCTTGTTTGCTTATTTAAAACCAGGGTGTTGTTTTTCTCCCCCTATCCAGAGCCTGCGTTGTGGAACCACTGGGGTGGTGACTTTTATCCGAGGAAATATGCTGCATGTGGCTTGGCTTGGGGACTCCCAGGTTATGCTCGTGAGGAAAGGCCAAGCTGTGGAACTGATGAAACCCCACAAACCAGACCGAGAGGTGAGAAGGGCCTGTTCTGCACACAGCCAGGCAGTGTTTACCACTGATACTGGCAGGCATCAGCTACCTGTGGGATAGCACTGGAACACTGCACATTGCCTTGCCAGTGTCTCCTGGAGCAGCAGCAGCAGTCCCAGTTTCCCTGCTTTGTTTGGAAGTTGGTGTGGGTTTGTGTACGAAGCCTCTGTCCTCATCCGGCAGGGCTGCAGCCTCCACTGGGCTGTGTTTGTGAAAGCACAAAATATTTATGGAGGTGTTCTGCGTGCGGTGGCAGACCTGCACACTCTCTCCAAACAACTCCTGTCTTGCCTTGCTCCTCAGGATGAGAAGAAGCGGATTGAGGCACTTGGTGGCTGCGTGGTCTGGTTTGGAGCCTGGAGGGTGAATGGGAGCCTGTCAGTCTCCAGAGCAATTGGTAAGAGTGGGCTTTACCTCCTTTTCCAGTCTTGCTTTTCTTTTTAATTAAAAACTATAATTTTCTAGCAATGAAAATTTGAAATACAGCAGAAGATAGAGCCATGAGCGATAACTTCTATTTTCTTCCTCTCCAATTTGAGGGAATAATTTCCAAATAATTGCTTTAACTTGGGGTAAGAGTCATTGGCTCCATACTGTGTTAATAAAAAGGCTTTTGGATGCGGTGGCTGCAAACCCACAGTCTTGTGTGTCTTGTCTATGTGTCGTTTTCCCACAGGGGACGCTGAACACAAGCCATACATCTGTGGGGATGCAGACTCTGCCTCCACTGTACTAGATGGCTCTGAAGACTACCTCATTTTAGCTTGTGATGGCTTCTATGACACGGTCAATCCCGACGAGGCAGTCAAAGTGGTGGCTGACCATCTAAAGGAGAATAACGGCGACAGCAGCATGGTAGCACATAAATTAGTGGCATCTGCTCGGGATGCCGGTTCCAGCGACAACATTACTGTCATCGTGGTATTTCTCAGGGACATGAACGCGCCAGTCAGTGTCAGCGAGGAGTCGGAGTGGACCGAGAACTCTTTCCAAGGCGGGCAAGAAGACAGTGGGGAAGACAAAGAAAACCATGGAGACTGCAAACGACCGTGGCCCCAGCACCAGTGCTCAGCACCTGCAGACCTCGGGTATGAGGGACGAGTGGATTCCTTCACCGACAGAACTAGCTTAAGCGTAGGCTCCAGTGTTAACCTGTTTGATGATCAAGGCTATTTAGACCTGACAAAGACAGAAACTAGTACACCTCAGAGTGCCAAATGCCTGCCATCAGTTCAAGCGTTTAGTCCTGGCACACCAAAGAGTGCAGCTTCCATCAGCAGCTTAACAGTGAAGAACGAATCACCAGAGTGCACCACATCATCCCTCTGTGGACAGGGCGAGCACAGGGAGTACAACGCTCCTCAAGGTTTGGGTGCTGCAGGGCTGAGTGTCTACAGGGTGAAGGGTTTGTCCCCTGTCCCCTATGGGCTGGAAGAGGAACTGTTCAAATCCTTGGGAAAACGAGCCGCATCCTTTCACTTTCAGCTCTGTCATGGGAAGAGGCGACGAGGAGCCAGGCTCAAACCAAAGTTTCCCACACCGCTCCTGGCTCAGGAGCCTTCCCATATAGAAGGATCCAGCCTGTCCTTCCCTGTCCGTGGCCGCAGTAGCAGGAGGTTGTCACTAAGACACTCCCCGTGGCAGAGGTTGGCTGCTGGTAGTGCTTACAGCCAGAGTGTGGTTTTGATGCGAAAACAAAGTAATTGTATAGCAGAGTCATACCTTCATCGATGCTGTCAGATGTAACCATCCCCTCGTGTCCCCTGCCAGGCTCCCACAGTAGACATTCCCCCAGTAAAACTGGCATCATCCGAAGGCGATCAAAGGTGGGCATTTCTGAACTGTGCTCCAGTCCCCCGCAAGGCTGCACCCATGCGTATGTACATAGACCTAGGAATTAACCAATGTAGTCATTTCAATCTCAGTAAAGTTTGCTGGTGGTGCCACCCTGCGCAATGCCACAGCCACCCGGCCACCCGCACACACCTGTGTCTAACCACATCCACCGGCGAGAGCCAGACAGCTGGGCCAGGTGAGCAGACCCTGCCAGGGACCAGTCTGTGAAACACAGAGCTGAACCTGCCTGAGGCACCTCCGTGGAGCAATAAAGAGAGATTCTGGGTTAGAACTGCCACATTTTTGTAGAGTGAGGGGGGGAAGTTTCTGTCGAGGTGTGTGGTGGTGGGGGGGGTTGTGTTCTGCTTTGTGTTTATTTCAGGCGAGCATTATTAAGATAAATTAGAAAAATTACATCCACTTTTGCAGGTAGATGACTAAAAGCCATACAGGGTTTTACCAGGTAACTTAGGAATGGACAAACCGAGCTCCTGCTGCTCTGTTCTCAGACTCCAGTTGAGGTACAGACTCATCATTTACATTTTGGTTGGTTTAGTTGGTTTTGGTTTTTTTTTTTTGTGTAACATAAAATGTGGAATATGAAGATAATTGTTTGGGTTTTGGTTTTTGAGTTTTTGTAGTTTAAACAAACAATTGATTTCTGATGGCTAGAGGTGCAACGTAGGGAATTTCGTATCTTTCTGGTGCTTTTAGTGGCATTCTTCTCCTTTGTCAGTTTAGGAAACTGTTTTCAATTAGTTTTAATTGAACATGATTGTGCTTAATGCTTTGAGCCAACCTCTTTCCACCCTGACTTTATCTCAGGTCTTAAAAGAACTCAACCTGTGGAGATGTTCAGTAGAATACCACTGTCAGTCAACCAGGCAAACCAGAGAACTGCCTCGAGAGATAATGAGCAACTCAATGAGCTGTTTGGTCTCGGTAATGACTCCTAGATGGCAAAGGCATCATTTCAGGTGAGGTTGCAGCAGGGAGGGAGGTAGGATGCTGCATACAGGCAGCATGCTGCTATGGTTTAGTGTTTTCCAGCCTGTGCAGGGACGGCTGCCAGGCTGCAGAGCAACCCAGCATGGATGGAAACCTCATGGATGGGGATGAGCAAGGGCTGCGCTTGGGGTTTGGTGGAGAGGGTAAAACTCACTGACAGGCCAGGGCCCTGCTGTGGTCAAAGATGGGTTCAGCAGGGATGTGAGGAATGTCAGTTGCCCTTATTTTCATCAGCAGACTGGGAAACAAAACAGGAGCCCCTGGCTCTTCCCTTCCCTCGAGGTGCTGCTAAACCCCTAGGGGAGCGGTTAATTGGGACAAGTAAGCAGAGGGTTCCCCTCAGCTCCACTAAAGACACATCCTGTTATTATTCTTCATCACCGCAAGACACTTTGAGGAGTGTGAATGAAGTCTTCACAGGCATTTCTTGTACAATTCACATCATTTCAGCAGTAGCAGTTTAATGCCAGTATTAGTATTTAGCTAGAATCTGCAGAGTATTTTAGTATTACCTAGTCGGGAGATTATTCCACACGGTGAGATGGCAAGGCCTGAATCCTGCCAGTTTCCACTTCTTTGATGCACTATTTTAAAAGCAATCTGATGAACGGCAAAAGGCGTTGGCAGTAACCAGGAGCTGGAGTGTGGCTTTAGGTTCCTTTGATCTTTTTCAGCCTTTTTGTTAATCTTAACGGGATCATTGGCTCTTATCTGTCATCTTATTCCGCCTTAGCTGTTGTCAACCTTCTCTTTAGCTGCAGCATATGTTCCCAGTCAGATTTACTGAGGAAATCTTTGAGAAACCATGACAATGATGAAATATGCAACTCGAGGGCATCTCTGTGGTGCCGTTGTTTTAAATTATTCACAGTAATAACGAGGCATTGAAAGTCCATCCTAGGGCTGACTATCATGCTTCGGAGAGAGGGGTGGTGTAAGTGCAATTCTTCCTGTGAGTAAATTAGAATGAGAAGCAGTTTGTGGATGGTTAAAACTTCTTCCCAGTCTGCAGGAGCAGTTGAAGAGCACTGGACTGCATGTCTGCTGGTTTGGGAAGGATCTAGCCTTTTAGGTGTGGACTCATAAATGACAATTCCACCACTCACGCCGTTTATCTTGCTAGGACATAAATCTACCATCGTAGTTGCAGTGTGGTCAGGTAGAAAAAAAAACCAACATTGTGTAGATAGCAAAGTGTTCATTTCATTACTAACTGCATATTTATAGAGTAGATAGGAACCATTTGTAAGGTAAGTCCTTTAAAGTTCTTCTAATATTACAAGTAGTGGTTATTGGTCTGATATATGCTGCTCTTGATCCTACACACTAGACAAAAAAAGCAGTGCTTTGTGAAATGCAGTGTTTGCTCTTAATGCCACTGGTGATAGGAAGTAGTTCTCTTCGGTTCCAACTCCTGTGCCCTTATTTGCTGCTTGCTGACGTAAGCAATAATCCCCCTCTAATGGTATCTAAGTGTTGTGTATCTCGTACTTGGATTGTCTATCTGGTGACAAGTGTACAAACTATTAGGCTAATATAAAGGTATCTAATTGTATTTATTAAGTGTTGATACTGAGAATTCAGTCTGTGACCTGTGTTTTTGTATCTTTCTCGTGTATCTTAGTGGTGGTGAAATTTGTATGACGAATCTTTCCAATAAAGAGCTGAAGTATCCCTGTTCCGCGTTAACACAACCCGCATCAGTTTCAGTTTACGTGTGTGCAGATCTAGGAGGTAGGCAGTGAAAACATTTTTCTCTCTTCCTTTTTTCCTTTTTTTTTTTTTTGTTTTGAAATTCTGGTATTTTGAGGTGATTTGTTCGAAGCTGCTCAAAAGTTGCTCGTAAGCTCTTCACTGTGAGTAGGGGCGGGAGCTGCTCGATCCCCTCACTGGTAGTTTCCTGTGTACTCTGTAAATGTGCAACTCTGAGGAATGTCTGCGCTGCAGAGAGCAGCATAGCACCAGACCAGGGAGCTGTTAACCCATTTCGATTTGCACTAAAGGTGGGTGGAAACGCATGTATATAACTTTTCTTTACCTAGAAGTGCCATCGATTGTCCTCGCAGGCTAACACCATCCAGCATTCGAGTTTTTAGGTTGCATTGTAACATGGCAGGACAATGTCAAAGCAGACTCTTTTTACACCACATTTATAGTGGTTCGTTGTCGCAGAAACGCCGCTCTGTGTTCAGAACACTGTGTGTCAGTGAGAAACGCCTTGTCCTATGGGCAGATAAGATTGAGGCATAACCAGTTCAGTGTTAGAGACACGGCTGCTGTAGTTCAGGTCCGCTATCTCCTCACTAACTCCTCCCCCACCCTGGCAATGTTCTGCAGG